>JAODTK010004398.1:0-262229 GCA_026419785.1 Sclerodactyla briareus | reverse complement strand
CTAGTTGTTTTTTAACTCACTCCAACTCACTCAAAATTTAAGGTGCGTATCCCCCGTGACATGGAAATAGCCCATTAGACACTGTGTAGATGATCAGGGTCAGATTGACGGTTGATGTAGTAACGAATATGATGGTGGGTGAGGAACTTCCGTTGAACACTAGGGGTACCCACTGTGGTTTAGGGTGGGGTAACCACAGGTGATATTCGGTTGCAGTAAAAGTGCGCAGAGAGTGGTCGGTTAGTGGGCCTCGTGTGTGTGCGACGTGCGTTTGCGTGTCCGTCAGCAATGTGATGTTTCATGCTTCTGCTCCTTACAATCGTACTCAGTGCGTAGCCCAGATTTTCATGACGGGGGGGGGGGGGGGCATCTGGTTTGGTTCGACTATCTAGCTGAGCGTCCCCCCATCGGTTGGCGCGGAGCGTAACAAACTTTTTGCAAATTAACCCCCAAGATCGCAGGAAATGACCATTTCCAGCCTCTTGAAGTGAATTCTTGCACTGAATTTTTGATGTCCCACTGCCTAATTTTTTTGCATACGAATATTTTTATGATTATTTTTTGACTATGCAGACATGACGACTTATGCAGCAAGGGGCGCAATGGTGCTGGTGCGGTGGGGAAGGTCAAATGAATACTATAACGGAGCGCCACTACATGTAGGCCACGCCACGGCCCTGAAAGTATCAATAGAATTGGCACAGCCAGACAGGCCCTCCGTTTCGCACAATTTGAATAGTACTTATGTACGATCATCAGGTTGACTCCATTACCAACATTCAGTGCATTGACTTTTTATTACTCGTCATTAATCCCCGCAACAACTGTAATTGTTCGGGGATATTATGGTTTTGGGCGTGTTCTGCGCGTCTCCGCCGCCGGAAACTTTAGGCGTAGCGCTCTCCTTTGTTTCAAACGATTCCTGATTAACACGAACTTGGTAGCCCGTAACACACTCCCGTATGAGTACTATCTCGGATAAGTTCGAAATTGGGGCCGATATCGTACATTTGCGCCCTCTATTTTCAGTTTTTTTCAAAATTTCAAGTTTGTGGATGTACACGAAACTTGGTGCCATGGATAGTTTGATGGTGGCGAAAAACATGGCAACAATTTTAAGGTCATACGAGGTATCTTTGCCGCTTTAATGGCAGAATTTTAGCATAATGAATTGGATATTTCAAACTTTTATTGGAATCTTGAAACTTGGTAAATAGGGCCTACTATCTGTATGAATTTTCTTAATGTGACCGGGTCAGATGAGGTCATCTTGCATGACTAATTTGCATAATGTTAGCCCAGTTAGCATTTACCAATTAGGCAAATTCATAGACTTTGTCATGGATTCTCCACAACTGGTGGGTACGCCTTCTAACCGTCCAGATAAATTTATTCAATTACAGGGAAATACTGAAGGTTCACTTATGTGTATTCAATTGACATATTTGTTGGCAAATACAGGCTACTGCATTGTAACACAGTCATTGGCATACTGTCTCCACAATGTAGTACTCTCGATTGGCAATCTTTGGTAGCAACACGGTTGATAAATAACCCTGCAGGGATATTACACGTCAGGCGGTTAACCCGCCCGACATTTCAGTTTTATTTAAGGGCGCGACTACTGACGACTACTCGTGTGCTTATGCCTACAAGTTATGACTCGCCCACTTCATTATGGATACCATAGGTGCATGGACACTTCCAGTTGGAACTATGCTAAGGCAAACATTCTTTGTAAAATCCCCCAAAGTGTCGGGAGATCACAGAACAGTGGCTCATGAGCCTAACGAGCAAAAACGCACCCTGCCGCGCAAAGCGCGCAAAAAATTCCACAGTGTTTTTCGGCATCATTTTTTAATTAGCCTTATCTACATACATGAAATGTCCCTCGCCTCTACCTCTTTGCCTAGGGTTGTGTGTCATTTCCGGCCGAATGTCAATTGCAAAAAAAAAAAAAAAAAATCGCATCAGCGAGGGGGGGGGGGCATGGCCCAATGGCCCCCTAAATACGCCACTGATCGTACTCGTTGAAATCGGGTATCACAACGAGGGGCCAGGGCGCATTGGTGCTATCGACAATGTATCGGCAATCTCGCCCTTTATATTGCAAGATTTTTAGAGCCTCTTCAAGACAAAAAGAGCTTACCAGTCCAGAAATAAGTTTTGAGATAGAGCTTCGTCAATTTCGGTAATTGGACAGTCTTGTTCCATTGTAACGATTTGATAGAACAAATGGTCGCCATTTTTGACGCATCCTGACTCGGTCGACCATCACCTGAAGAAAGACAAGTGTCTGTTGGTATCGACGCCCCTCGAGAATTTGGCATGGATGGTAGTAAGAAAGACAAATGTTGCCCCACCACGGTTTGAGACATTACACATTTTTAGAGCGATTTCATTATATCCTCAAACCTGGTCAAGAACTCGAGAGATTTCAGATCCTCTTCAAGAATAAGATGGTCCTCGAATGGGTTAATTGACCTGTACTACAACAATGCATCATTTACAAAAAGCGGTTTTTGAGATTCAGTGCATGTGGTGCTGTGACGTCGTATACTAGCAAGAAAACATAGCAGGACCAAGACGTGTGTTCTTGTGGGACCACAGAAAGAACAGAAGCAGACGTTGATGATCAAAATAAACGAACAAACTTTGGGTCAGGAGAGGAAGAAAACGATCAATCGGCGTATGGTCTCCAAAATTCCAGAATGACCTTCCTTCGAGAGCAGCTTCCGGTGAGAAAAAAATTCGGTAGGAGAAAACATCGAATGCCTTCGAGAAATTGAGGATATTAATATCAATCTGAGTATTGTTTCATAATAGCATCGGGATCTGATGTAGTCATAAAGAAGCTGAGTGAGGAAGGACTCTTCAAAGATGTGTGAATGATCAAATACGTAACAGGGTTGTCAACACTTAATAAAAAAAAATGGGGTACAAATACCCATGGGCAGTCTGTTTACCCAGCTGGGTGAAACAGTTACTCAAAATTGGAAAATGTTACCCAGACGAGTAAAAAACGAATGGCGCCGGGTGGGGTATTCGTACCAAACATTTCGAGGGGAAGATGATCCATCAATTATATGATCAAATTAAAACGTCAGAGAGAAACGTTTCTTCCAAAACGTAAACCAGACTGAACTTTCGAAATTGGTGAAATTCTAACCTAGAATACAGGTTAATATACTCTACATGTGCGACGACACAAGGAACCCCGAAAGGTAAGTGCTTCTGGGGAACAAAGGCGTTCAATAGGTGGGCATATATTATCCATGGTGAAATGGGTGCATGCCGGTCAGAGCGGAGGGTCACCATCAATTGGAAACAAGCGCAAGTGGAAATGTCTGATAACTGCGAACGACCATAAATCTAGTGGCGAATACACAGAGATGTTGACTCGAATCAATTGACCGGACTCGAGTCGGACTAGAGTCAACATTTTAGGATTGCGACTTGAATTGAAATTTTCGCTGACTCGAGACTTGACTTGGACTTGCAGCCGTCGGACTTGTGACGTGATTGGACCGCGATAACTGACTTGTCGCCCAAACGCAATCAGAGCCCTGAATTTTGCTTAATTGTAGAGCCTTCCGTGTCAGAATGATCAACAAAATACATTTGGAATTAGAAATCCCACATCGGGCTTCCCGGCCTCACAGAAATCGATCCGAAACAAACGTACAAGAAAACGATATGCCATCCAGGAGACAACACAAAATCGTTTTCGCGATATTTGGTTCCCAGTTCCTTGGCCCGTGAACAGTCTCTACGGGCATATTGATATTATAAAGATGCGCAGCACAGAGTTACAGAACTGCAGCAGATTGTCAATATGACACTGCGCTGATACCAGATTGTCGGTGCTATCGGACCATACCTCATGACCGCGATGGTGCTGCCGTGCTGCATAATGAATTCGACGGTACACGAGTGCATCATAGTAGTTGTGGGCTGGCTCGATCGATATATCGAGAGCTGCAACAGTGCGAAACGTATGTTCATTCTCGGACGTTGGGGCACCCAATTTTCAGGATTCACAGAAAAAAGGTAGTGTTCGAGGCGATTATAGTAATTCCAGTGTAAAAGGAATGAAGCTGTCTTCATATTTCTGACGTTAGACTAACAAAAATGGTCTAAAAATAGCAGCTAATCTTGGAGAGAGTAGACGTCTGCCTCATTTTCAGGAATTGCACTGCACTAGTGATACCCTCATTCGTTCCAGGAAGAATACGCGAGCTGCACCTTAGCCTCAGTACAGTACGGCAAGTAGCCTAACTGGTATTAGGCTAAGGGCTCAGGACATAATTCAATCCGTCCTCTTCTCACATTTTCCAAACACGAGATAAATTTTTGTAGTTTTGATATGTATAAACCATTTCAGCAGAGCTCATTTGTTGGTGCCCATCCTGATTTTTCATTGTCCGTTTTGCTAGAATCTATGTATATAGTTACAGTACAAGACATTTGCGGTGAAGGCTTGACAGTTGACATGCCACATTGCCATACGAGTATTATACTATGAAGCCAACACCTTGTTCCCAGTCACGGTTCATTAAGCAATGCCATCTGGTTGTTTTCACGAGGTCTCTTCATACAGTTTATTAACCAATGGTCATACCCTTGATACAGTTAAGGCATATCAGGCTTTTCAACTCAGCCGAGTGGCGTCGCCAAGGGAGGGGAGGGGGGGGGAGGCAGGGGGCACGTGAACCCTCGAAAACTTTTCATTCCCCTCCCCCCCTCGTGTGCCCCCCCTCCCCCACAAAAGATTGTAATTTTCGAAAAAATACTCGTAGTCAGTATTCGACTACCAGTTGAACAGAGCAGGACTCATTGTGTTTTATGACAAGAAGGCAGTAATTATGCAAAATTGCTCGAAAGCACTAAAAAAGTGTACAAAGTTGTGCTTCGCGGTGGTATTAGTGGTAGGAATTCGTCCCGTCTCTCTGCCCGTCTCCCGCATCCCGCAAGTCTATGGGAATGTCTGCATCATTGGCCCCCAGCTTATACAGATCTGTGAGGTGAAAAATATACTAGCAACATTCTCATTGACCTCGAAAAATACATTTCAACCTCTTTTGAGTTAATAAACCCTTTACTGAGCCTTTGTCCGTTTCTTCCCTCTCAACCCGCGCCCCCCATTTGAACTGAGGTAGCCTAGGCTATCAGACTGCTTAGATGTTGCAATGCGTGTTCAGTCTCCATGCATGGAGCTGTATATTTCTCCGGGAGCTACTACTCGGAGTTCCCTGCTCTCTATGGCATTAAGTTTATATCATCTAAAAACACTATGCCGTCAAATGACCATTCCATTGGTTAACTATGCACCGAACCATGAATGGTCAAATTTGAATGAACTATGGTCAAAACTATGGTCGAAAATGACCAAATAATGCTCACTTTGACCATAGTTGACCTAGTTCATTCAAATTTTGAACATTTATGGTTCGGTGCATAGTTAACCAATGGGATGGTCAATTTTGAACCATAGTGTTTTAGAGTGTAATCATGGTTGGGACAGTAGAGCTAAAGCTGGCTAAATGTCCTAAATTTTGCTGGGATCCTGATTCCTCAGATGGGCCCTGGAAATACGGAAAAATTTTGCGCGCGCTCGCTTGTGTACGGTAGTAAGGGACAGTAATGTTGAACAGTCTGGCAAATTGGGGCATAGGATAGGACTGAAGTCCGAAAAAGCCAAATCTTCACCGATTACAAAATGTGTGATCATTCATAAAAGCCCATTGTTTGAAGCTTGGTACATTGCAGCCTAAACGCAAGGGGAAGGCCATTTCCGGCCCAACTGGGGCCTGCACAACCGAACTTTCTTGTCACGCTGTAAGCTAGAAGTTAAAGTCGGGGCAATCGATAGGACTGGATTCCGACAAAATGTACCAAATTTTCCACCGATACAAAATTTGGATCATAAATTCCCATGTTGAAGTTGGTACACACAGCCTAAAACGCCCGGGAAATGGCATTCTGTTTTTTTTTTTTTTTTTTTTTTTTTTTTTTTTTTTTTTTTTTTTTTTTTTTTTTTTTTTTTTTTTTTTTTTTTTTTTTTTTTTTTTTTTTTTTTTTTTTTTTTTCTTTTTTTTTTTTTTTTTTTTTTTTTTCCCTTTTTTCTTTTTTTTTTTTTTTTCTTTTTTTTTTTTTTTTTTTTGTTTTGTTTTGTTTTTTTTTTCTTTTTTTTTTTTTTTTTTTTTTTTTTTTTGTTTTTTTTTTGTTTTTTGGCCAACTGGGGGCTTGCCAACCGAAAAATGTCTTGTACGCGCTGAAAGCTAAGAGTGAAAGTACAGGGGCAACGATAGGACGGTCCGAAAAATGTCAAAATTTGTCAACCGATTACAAACTTGTGATCATATAATGCCAAGGTTTGAAGCTCTTTACACGCAACCGAAAACGCCCGGGAAGGCCATTTCCGGTCATTTTCTTGGGGCTTGCACAACCAAAAATTTCCTTGTACACGTTCGACGCAAACCCAAAGCTGGCGCTCCACCTAGTTAGTATTCTTGTGCCACCCTACGAAAAGTCTGTGCACCCCTGTATGACCCCCCCCCCCAAGACGAAAAGTATGGTGAGCCACTGCCTCAGCTCTCTCTTTCAATTTTCAATACCTTGTTGTAAGGCCCTTTTGCATTCTCTAAAACATGTACCCCCAGACTTCCCCATAGTTGTCTCTTGATCATTACACTAAAGATGTGGACTGAAGTGTTTGTTTAGCACTCATGTTGGCAACCCATTGTGGTTGGGGTTTGCTATCGTATGAATAATGAAGGCGTGTATTGTGTGGATTCCTCACAGTATGAACTAAGGGGCTGAAATGAGGACAGTTGGTAACGTCAAATTTTCATTATTTGTGATTGTGATGGACATCAGATGAGAGGGATGTATGAACTCCATTCATTGTGAATTTGTTGGTTATGATCTGTGATGTGCTGAAAGGTGGGAGAAAACTTGCAGAATGGTACTAATGTCTATGGGACTCACTGACTCCTGGGCTATGGGGTACTACACACCAAAGTGGTCATGGGGGCCACGACTGACCACACGAAGGCTTTGAAGGATGTGAGCTATTAATGATTCAGTATGGCGCAATTCAATATTTCAGTTTCGTTCTCCATGTATCAGGTGCCTAAATACATGAATCCTTCTGCGTCAGAGTGGAATAGACTGAGGACAAAGTAGGCGGTCGCACTTCAACGGTTCATGCAGTGGGATCCTGCGAGACAAAATTTGATACATTTAATAGGCTGGTGATTGACTTGTGACTTGACTGCATTCAAGTATAATTGACTTGACTTGACATGACGGCTACTGCTCCTTGTGACTTGGACATTGACTTGGAGCGAGGCGAATGACTTGTGACTTGAATTGGCACTTGCAGATCTTCTGAACTGACCTGGACTTCAACAATGACTTTGTTCACACCAGCTCTGCCGAATACATGCATGTTCTCACCAATCCACATTATGGTGTGTTCACATTTACTGACCTTTACAGATATCTGTCATAACCTTGGAAGGGCTTGGAACATGTATACAACATTGGCCTAATACTTGCTAACAGTGCCAGCACCAAAGTACCAAATAAATCATTCCTAGGCCTGTATATTAGATAATTACCAAACAGAACCCAACAGTGAAAACATGTGTTGATAAAACAAAATTTCCCTGGACAATAGGTTTTATTGTCAAACTAAGGCTGAAGACCTGGAACTTCTGACAGATAAGTGTAAACACTGCTTGCAGAGGGATGGGGTAATGTAACACGAACCTCTCTACACACTGTCACAGGAATCAAATAGGAAAATTGGAGGTATAAGGGATTTAATTGAACCTACATCACACTGTGCAATACATGTAAGTCGGTCTAGCCAGTAGCAAGCGTCATACACCTGTACCAAGTTTCAACCGAATCGCATGTTCGGTTTAGAAGTTAGAATGAAACGGACGAACAGAAAAGACAACGAACAACCTCATACGACGGACGGAAGAGACCATGCTGACTTGTAGCGTTGACTCTCCCGCAGCTAAAAATATGCCGAACACACATACCTAAGATGAACACGCAGGAGTGACAGAGAAGTTGGGGTTTACAAAAATCAGATGCCGGGAGGACAGCCCTTCCCACATAGGCTATCAGGTTAAGGGCTATTTCACCCACCCTGCGATTGACGATACGTACGTTAATTTTATCGGACGTCTCGTTGGAAATATTTTAACTTTTAAGCTTTGTTCACACTTGTGCGATTTTTTAACGGATTTTTTTTAACGATACGATCAATTTATCGGATGGATGTTTACACTTGTGCGATGAAATGTCGTTCGATAATTTTATCGGAAGATGTCGGCGCCTCAACAATGGACATAATGGCAAAAGTGGTTGGAGTTGAGTAGAAAAGTACAATTTCCTCATTTGTCTTACTAGCGCGGTGGAAGCTTGATCGGATGAGTTTTGAATATCAAGAATTGCATTCAAGAGCAATTGGGAGCCTTCGTCTTGCCAGGACCTGTGGGCAAAGACGCGCGATCTTGTCCCCCCCCCCCCCCAATATTTGAGCCGACTACATTTCGCTGACACTGTATCCGAATTCCCAGCAGCAAACCCCCGTGTTGCAACAAATGCACATGAGTTGGTTAAATCTGCCTGCCTCCATTCACGATTTTTTTTTTTTTTTTTCTTTCTTGCGCGGTATATGTATCAGTATAGTAATAAAAAAAATAAAAAAATACGTGCGCAGACAGATGTTGTGCTTTGTGCAGACATATGAGGTTCCTTAACAAAAAATGTCTGGAATTATCGGGTTGTTCCTTATTATTAATGAAAGAAGGGTTCTTATTCAATCCTATCGTTTGCATAAGATTGGCTCTACCAGCTTGGTTGGTTGCTCTTTCATTGGGACGTTGACAATTTCGCTAGGGGAGGTTAGGTTAAATAAACAAAACAAACCATTACGAATCTCTATTTTGAGTGAAGGGGTTGAGATGCCTATATAAATGGGGTAGGTCCACACCCGGACGCGGACTGTGATTGGTTTAATTAATCCCCGCAACACTGATAAGTGGTCGGGGAGATTATGGTGTGTGACCGTGGGCCGCCGTCTCCGCCACCGCCGCCTCCGCCGCCGCGCGGAAACTTTAGGCGTTAGCGCTTCTCATTCTTAACACTTTATCCGATGACACAAAACTTGGTACACATGTCCGTAGGAGTAAAAATTTCGGATAAGTTTGAAAATGGGCGATATCGTATATTGGCTGCCCTATTTGAAGGTTTTCCGCAAAATTTCAAGTTTGTGCGATTTACACGAAAAGTGGGGTTGGGGTAGTGATTGGAGCAAAAAAATGGCGACAATTTCAAGGTCATCCGAAGTCAAGTACATTTCTTTGCCGTAGCCTAATTAGCAAAGATATGTGATTTCAAACTTCATTTGGATTTTCATGAAACTTGGTGAATAGGGCACAACTATCAGTGCGATGAATTTTCCTTCGTGGCTGAGGCACAGGAGAGGTAATCTTGCGTGACGAATTGCATATTGTGGCCCCAATAGCACTTAGGCAAAATTTATAAAACTTTGGTGGCATTTCTCAGAAAATTGGTGAAGGACCTTCTAAACAGTCCGATTAATTTATTCAATTGCTTTGAAATCAATGAAGGTCATATATGTGTTTAATTTACATATCTTAGCTAATTAGAATAATTAATGAATTATTTTCTGGACTTTGGGCATTTGACGAAACTTGTGAATCGGACCTACTCACCAGTCCTGATAAATTTATTCAATAGCCTCAAGATCATGAGGGTAAATTTGTGGACTATTTGCATATTAATTATTCTGATCAGTCCAAAAATGATGGGTTAATACTTTTTTCGCAATAACATTGGACATGGTTAATTGGATGCAATATCTTCTAGGAGTGGATGCATCACATGGAGTGTAAACAAGTTTCATAAAACCGCCATGCATTGAGGTCATTTAAAGGCACTGAGGGGGGACAAAACTGATTTTGTACTTTCCGGGCTATAGCACTGAGTGTGTTCACAGAATGCAAAAGCTCCTAGGAGTGGATGTATCACATGGAGAGTAACATTCTATGAAAACTGCATATCATTTAAGGTCATTCGAGGTACTTAGGGGTGCAAAAACTGTTTTGGGCTATAAGCGGGGAATGAATATTGCGAAGGGCTGGATGCGGCACCACTGTGATTTAATTGTTGACCTACATGTGTGTGACCTCTGACTGAATTGACCTCGGTCGGGTGGTCATGTGTTAAAGGTCGAACTTGAATAAATGTACTTATTTAAGGACGCCATGTAGTCCGGGGACTGTAGGGGTGCCCTTCATGCCAATTACCAAGTCATTTATAGGCCTAATATGCTTCTTATGGGGCCCAACAACCTGAAATACCATTAAATGAAGAATTGTTTAATATCCCTGTCAGAAATTGACAAATAGTCAGATCAATTCATAAAACAAATTAAAAGCTTTGTGGGGTTGATTGAATTATAACACTTTGGTGTCCCCTTTACCTATGAACCCTGTATTCCAATTTAGGAGACCTGTGATGTTGTAATAATATTTTCAAGGCAAAAATAGTACTGTTTGATCAGTTAGAATGAAGAACCAAACAAGAAAGTCCTTATTGAGTAGAAATTGGATGAGCAATGGATGAAAAAGATTTTGGGCCTGAAATAGCCATGTCATAGGTTGGCCCGTATGTTTCAATTCATGGAATGACCCATTACTGTAAAGTTGTCGCTTCACAAGTCATATAAATGTCCTCTTTCTACGCTATGGTCCAGTTTCATGTTCACCAAATTTCTGAATACGGATGCGGGGATATTACGTCTGGCGGTTTACCCGCCGACATTTTCTAGGTTTTATTAGGGTGCGACCGCTGTGAAAGTGTGTGCCAGGGGGTCACATATGAGGGCCATCGTAATGAGGCCAGCAGGGACGCCGCAAAAATGGCGTTGTCAAAAAGAAATGTTAATTCAAAATCAAGTGGAGAAAAGGATCTAAGTCCAAATATTGCATGAAATTTTCGATGAATGCCCAAAGTGAAAACTGGGTTTTCAAGGGAAGTGATGGGGCGGCGAGGTAAGTTTATCACCCTGGGGACCTGTGATTTTTTTTAACATATATAGTATATTGCCATGCGGACGTCGCCATGACGGGGAGGGGGGGGGGGGAGGGGAGTTCGGTCCTCATATGAAACCTTGATGCCCCGTGTGCCCCCCCCCAATGGGATTTGTGGTTTTCGAAAAAAATATTCTGTAGTCAGTACTAGACTAATAGTTTGAATGATCTGGCAAAACAAAATATCACAAGAAAGGCAGTAATTTGGACAAGATTCGCCTCGAATGCCCTAAAAAGTGAACAAATTTTGTGCTTGCGCGTGTACTAGTGGTGTATTTCGTCCCGTTGCTATCCTGTCTCCCGACATCTATATGGAAATTCCGCCTCATTGGATCCCGTTAGGTGAACCATACAACAACTTCTCATTGACCTTGAAATCTACATCAACTTTTTTTTTTATATTAATAAACCATTTGCCTCTGGTCCGTTTCCTCCTCCCTCGACCACGCGCGATTCGGGACGACAGTAGCCTAGGCTATCAAGATGCTGATTTTCAACACATGTTTTCTTCCAGGTAACTGCTACTCGCAAGTTTCCGTCTCTCGGCATGACGTCATAGCATGGTTGGCCGACAGTAGAGCTAGCTAGCTAAATGTTCCATTTTTTCTGGGAATCTGTTTTCCTGTATTGGGAGCACAAATGATTGAATAGTCGGATAAAAAGTCGGCGCAGCAATAAGACCGAGGACTGACAAAATGTTCAAATCTTCACCGCCCCCCATACAGAATTGTGAAATGCCCAGATTTGAAGTGGTAGGCTACCTCATCACTGTACGCCCGGCCACCGGGAGGGCCAAAATTTCTGGGCGCCACAGCCAACCTATGGTGGCGCTACGCTTAGATAGTATCTTGTAAAAAAGTAGGGCCCCCTTGTGTCCCCAGTATGAAAAGACTGCTGACGCCCTGCCCTATTTGAAATTTGAAATAGAGTATTCGCATTTCAGCAAACATTTAGGGGTGCAACGACTTGTTGAAAGTGGGTGCGTGACACGGGGGCTTTCCTGCACTACTGAGCCAATAAAATAGCCTTCGGTGATTGGCCAGGGAACGCCACGAATTGGGAACGACAGATTAAAAAATCGGTGAAGATCATAAGATGAGTTATATCCAACGATTGCCTGATTTCCGATGGAATGTCAAAGATACAACTTTTCGCGAGCGCTTCGGCGCAGTGCGGTTTTACTTCTGTGTATACTCATTTGGCCACTTGATGGTCACTGATTGGAGTGTCCATCCCATGCGCTTTGGTCCGCCAAAGAAGATAAAAATTAGGGCCGTAATCTTGAGTAAAAAACTCAGGCTATATCTAAGTGATAGGTCAAAGAGGATTCAGTGCAATGTCGTTGTCAAATGGGATTCTGCAAAATCTTCGCGCGTTCGCGAGAACATACTGGCTGTTGCAATGACAATTTCCATGACTCCTTTCTGACTGTACACCTCACTTGCATGGTATTTTGTTCTTACGAATGCCACAGCACAACGCCAACACCTGAATGATCCCAATGCGTCATAAGTTTGGGACCTTTCTAAAAAAACAAAAAACAATGTGTCATCATTTTAGGAATGTTGCTTACGGTCCCATAAGGCACGGGAAGTGCCACTTCCTGCAATCCACGGGGTCTGTCCAACGAAAAACAAAAAAATCTTGTACTCTCCGCGCCAACCTGTGGTGGCGCTCCGCGTAGATAATATTCATCTTGTCCGCCCCCCCCCCCCCTCATCCCCAACAACAAATCGCCGCAATTCCTGTGGGGTGCGTTCAGAAGTATAATTGCCCAGTGTTTGAAGGAATCCACAACACTTACACTCTTTTGGGGCGATCTTGGAGCATTGTGTTGCCCTCCTGTGAGCTGCTAATATTTCAACAGCATAAAATGCTCTCGGGGCAAGCCCATTTATCTAGAGAGGCGTCGTAACTTACTTCCCACCCGACTTCTGTGTGGTCCTTCATCACCATAACTTAATTTTCTCGAATCCAATTGCCAAGAGCATATGCCTGTGAAAAATTATACATGGCTACTGCCCACCTACCTGTCCAACCCTAAAACTATAATCCTCACCGACCTCCACGCCCTTCTTGTTTGGGCGTGGCTCGCTATAATTTTATCTCTAGACCTCTAGTTTCCCGGCTTTCCATCTCCTTTTTCACTCTTTCATAGCTTCCTTTTTCTTCATCTTGTTATCGGGTGATGCCAACGCACCATCCCCCCCCCCCCCTACCTCACGGTCGTGCGTTTGTAAAGGGTTTATCATCAGAATTAGTAACTCGAGCGGTCTATCAGCGATCAGGTTGCCTTCCCTGAAACTTACCACCCATACACCATCTGAACCCATTAATTTTACGTCCAAAACCACATGTCCCCAATACACTTTGGCGTTCCACACCTTCGCGCCAATTTCGAATTTTATCACTGCAATTGCGTAATTTTATCGCATCCGATAAATTTATGTACGATGAAATACGTTGAAATATTTTCAACTTGACGTTTGATTAATTTATCGTATTCTTCGATCGTATCGCACAAATGTACCACTCCTATTGTAAATAATCACTTTTATTTAACTCGACGTTCCGAAAAATTATCGTATCGTATCGCAAACAATTTGAACAGTCCTTTATCGTAGTCGATTATTTTTATCGGATCGTATGAATGCGTACTGCGGTGGATAATTTTCGGCAATTGGGCGAAGAGGTATGAACGCCAAAAGTTCTAACGTGGAACATTTGACATACGAAGTGAGCCTTTGGGGCGAGAAATGAGCTCTATGTTGCCGTATAAGCCATACGAACCGCATACAAAACCATGATTTTTTATTGTAAATGCCGTTCTCCATTTACAGTATACACGCGAACAATGTATATGGGGGAGGGGCGTGGTGCGTCGTCCTCCCCAGATAACCTAGGAAGACAAATGACTTAAATCGAGTTATCAAGAGTGAAAAAGAGATGGAAAACCATGAATGGAGGGCGAAAGTTCGGTGAAATTATATCTAGCCACGCCAAACAAGAATGTCCTTGTATGTCATGAGGATAGTAGCAGAGTTGGCACGTAGGCTTTGCCCACCGTAGTCATGCATAACTCTCCACAGGCCTAGCCTTTGGCAAGGCGTCTCGGCCAATGAATTTCCTTCCGTGTTCTGTCCGATATTTTTAAGCTCACCATTTGGAAATACAGTAACGCCCTCTATTTCCAAGCAGTCCTCCTAGATCTGTCCTTGCCACGGGCGTGACAAAAATCCCACAGGCGTCTTATACTGAGGGCGCAATCAAGAAACCCCATACACTGAAAGTCGAATAGAAAATATATCGCCGGAAGGCCTCGACAGAGGCTATCCACAGGCAGCATTGTTTATGGCAAACTGGCTCGTATTGAATTCTGTATGGTATGAAGGTCGGTGTCCCGAAACAGAGCGAAATGTACCGACCGCCTCTTTGAGTGAATTGGGTGCCCACGTTGCGTTTCATGCTCTGTTTGAATATTAGCAGCTCGCAGGAGGACAGCACAATGCTCCACGATTGGAAAAAAGGGCTGTAAGAGTGCTGTTGATTCCTTCAAAATGGGGCCAATGAACCCTTTCTGACGCACCCCATAAGATTATATTTCAAATACAATGTCTATCTATCTATCTATCTATCATCTATCTATCTATCTATCTATCTATCTATCTATCTCTCTATCTATCTATCTATCTTATCCATCCATCCATCCATCCATCCATCCATCCATCCATCCATCCATCCATCCATCCATCCATCATCCCATCCATCCATCCATCCATCCATCCATCCATCCATCTATCTACTATATATCTATCTATCTATCTATCTAACACATCACACTCCAGTTTCTGTTGGTATGAAAACGGGTAACGCAGTATGAAAGGTGTTTCCCACATTGTGGGTTTTAGTCTACACAATCGTTGGTTGTTCAATGTCGTCATTGTCAGGATTTGTCATGAATTCTAGCAGCGAGAGAAGAGAGGTTCTTTGCGGAGGTAGGGGAGTGCATCTTAGGGATAAAAATCGGTTTCCTAATCAGTTTGACCGATCCACATCCGGCATATTTGCCCGCAGCTACCAAGGTGTTTACGTTTGTGCTTGTTTCTCTTCATAAAGGAACATTGGCCTGTCATTGCCTGTCCCTTCAAGATAATAGCTCCATGCAATTTTGCACGGTAGATGAATGGCGGCCTTCAACCACAAGAGGTGAAGAGGAACAGAAGTTAGACATCGGCAGCCTGGCGGGTGCAGGAAAAACCGCCAACGTGTATAGGCTACACCCACACCAAGATTTGTTCGAATGCGATAAAGTTCGAGATACCGCATTTTATTGCGCCACCTAGTATGCAGTTTGACCTCGGATGATCTAAAAATACTACCGGTACCACTTCTGTCTGGCCCAGATGCATCATGCAGTTTACGCTCTACCGGAAATTGCGACCGAAATCGCAAAGGATGGCAAAGTAGCCCGTTCGAACCAATCTGAGATTTCAAGTCGGTGGTAGCGGAGACGGCCGACGAAGCCGAAACCATAATAATTATTCCACCGCGATCGCCGAGCACGCAAAGCACATGGTTGACCTCAATATGTATTAAAAATTAATTGTTCACATACTCATTTATAGGGGGAAACATTCCAAATTACTGAATATCGAAACAGTATACATCACTTTGTTTGAACTATCATTCCCGTTCACAATTTCCTAATCAGCTTTATAAGCTTTAATTGAATTCGGAACCTGTTTCTGATTTTCATTACGAATACAGGGATGAGCTATATCCCATTCTCTTCTGCATAGGAATAAAAATATAACCACGCAGCATCGCAAACTACGCCTGCGCAGTATGTCTTAAGGTCGTCTTCGATGAAATTTCAGAACCCGACTTTAATCTTTTCGATTTGTTGTCACAAGCATTTCTGTGATTTCGGGCGTTCTTATTTCGAAAACGAAGAACAACACAGCTCTCTCATGAACGAGTGTCCCTCCTATCATATCTCCATTTATTGGAGAATGTATTTCACATTGCCTCAAAATTATGTGTTCACTTTTAGCCTATCGTTGAAATGCAAGTGACTTGGGTAGCTTAGGCTCGCATTAGGTCTAGCCAGGCTAGGCTACAGACCCCTGGCCTAGGCCCTAGGGAGTTGTGACTTTTTCGGGTTAATTTTCAGACCATGGTACCCGACCCCAAAATTTTTTCGGGCGGCGGGTTTTTTCATGCCACCGGGAAGTTTACTGGCCAAAAATCGCGCAAATGCACGGCGTCCGCTACTGCGCTCCCAGCTCATGCGATAATGAAAGAAACCGCAGCCAGGTTGATCGTACATTGTATTAGCAGTAGGATAGCCTAATGTATGTGGGTTGTGTACAAGAGCTAGCTAGTTGGGTGAACGGACTTGTGTGTCTCTACCATACACCTGGATTTACTGCAAAAATAATTTAGGAATGAGTCGCTGAAACTTCACAATGTTTGGTGGCACATCAGTTTGCAGTCCCGATTGGTTAAAAGTTGACGCACGCATGCCTCCACATTTCCGCTCGCCATCACACAAAATGCGAGTTAAATTATTTGTGGCGACCAGTCAAAGAATCGCCAGACTCGCGGTTTGATCCAACTTGGCCCCCTCAGCTTTAGCGTACTGTAACCTAGCTATAATGAAACTGCATGCAAAGTTGTACAATGCTAGCTCACTCACCCAATGCTGTGCACTAGCATGCGTCCATCCTCAATTTGCACACCTAGCACTCTGACTGCAATAAGTTCCTTTGTATGACTGCGATCTTATGATAATATGACCATCTGGAATCACACCTCCTCACGCTCTTCAAAATGATACCTAAACGGGCCATATCCGGAAAATTCAGAAAACTATGTAAAATAAGGCAAGTAAAAAAAAAATAGTTTCGCTTCGCCTAACTTCGCTGAAGGTTTGGGCATGAGGGCCTTTTTTTTTTTTTTTTTTTTTTTGCTCTCAGACGGCCCCACATACGCCATATTTTGTAACTGTAATATAAATTCGCGTACAGCAGTTTCTGGAAATGAGCAATGAGGCCTTCTTTTTTTTTCTTTTTTTTTCTTTCCCTGTAGTTTTAATACCCCTAAGTGGCCACAAAGCCATCCCAAAATGTTCCTTACCTAGTTGCATGGCCCATTTAGTAGTAGCTTTTTCCTTTAAACCATATTTGAAGAAGTTTATTCAAGTGAAGTTGTCAAACAAAAAAGAAGTTGACAATTATCTAAAAAAGCGTGCGGGCGGAGACGGACGAAACTGCCACTTTTTTTTTACTTGGCCTAACAAAATCAGTAATTTTTATTCGAACCCCCTCCTCAATTTGCTCATTTGGAACTGAGTCGGGACCTGCCACTAATTAGAAGACTTTTTTCTCTGGAAGTAATATAACAGGTACAAGAATATACTCAATTTCCATTGAAAAATTGCGATTTGACTAATGAAGAACGATGGCAACAATCTAACGAAGACTGAAACAATTTGCCAATTTTTGGAGTTAGGCTACCAGCTTAGGCTACGAATTTAGTGTGGCTAGGGATAGGACAGGTGCGCAAATTGAGGGTAGTTGACGATACTTCTAAATATAGCTCCCTGTTCCAAGTTGGAACTTGAAACACATGTTATTCACCTGCTCTCATTCAGTGCGCTCCGGCCAATGAAATGTGCAGTGCACTACACAACAACACTAGTAACCGCCTCTGATTTCGTACAGAGCGACGATAAAACTTCCCCCGCTACGTTAAACGTCTATGTTAGGGTTGCGGCGGTATACCGGTATTCACGTTAGAACCGGTAATCGCGGCACCGGTACTCGCAGTCGACGCCCGTATGCACAGGTACTATTACCGGTACTGGCTGAAATTACCGGTGCTGGCTAAAATCACTGGTGCTTGTAGTAAGTGTCAATTTAGGCGGCCGCGCACATCGTGGTTTCAGCATTTGTCTTTTCAATAAATAACTTTTTAGTAGTGTTTTACTGAAAATACCATTTTGTTTCATGGTAAGTAAATGAATGTTGACCATTTTTAAAGGACTGCGTGACCATTCCTGTTAATTTAAGTATTGTTGAACCAACTGAGCAACGTTAGTTACGTGGTTGTTTTTATCACAGAAGTTTCATTTCAATAAAAAATTCCTCTTACATTAACCGGGAAAATCGTAAGGAATCAAAACTTTTGCGTGGAATTCCCCTGATCAGCCCTGAGAATATCGCTATATCAATTCAAATTGCCGTAAAAATATTTTCCAATATTTTTAGCAACCAAACAACTGTTTTTTCTATAAAACTAACAGGGAAGTTTCTGCAAATATACATCCACGTTGAGTGACAAGCGCTGTGACGATGTTTTGCATGCAGAACGTGGGGTCATTGGTTAGTTAAACTGTGATATAATTCTGCTCTGATTAGTTGGCGGTCAGATTTCCAGCGTCACAGTGGGTACGCCAACCATATACCATTTCCGCGAATAACGGGCTTTTTGATAAGCCAGTTCGGAGTTACAGCACGGGTATTGTGCAATTTTTCCATTTGTGAACTCCTCAACGTGCCGTCTCCAATCATAGGTTTTTACTGTGTCCGCTCCTGAGCTCGCCGAATATTTCATAGAACGAAAAAATGAATAATTTGTTGGACAACTGATTCCAACAAATAAATACAGGGAAATCATCAAATTGTTCCCATGAACTTTAGGTCACAACAAACTAGTAGAACCTTCAGAAAAACGTGATATATCACAACCACCCGACTGCCAAATACGGAGATGCCAGCCAATCACCACCGCTCTTGCACGTTGTACGCTAACAGTTAAAGAGGATTATTCCATTCTATGCCAGGTTACCAAATATTCGTATCTCTTCGAACGCTCGTATGACACACGCCACGTGGATTCAGTTATCACATTGCGTGAATTCTCTGTTTTCTTATTTAATCAGCATACAGTGAATGCTAGAACTAATATACAACCTGTTTTCTTTATGTAGAGCCCTATTTGAAATTTGTTGTTGCAGACAACAAGGGAGTAATAATGTGAAGTTTCTGAAAGATCTTGGTTACTCCATTGAATACCCCCACCTAGCAAAAAAAACAAGCTTACTTCATCACTGTTCTTTGATGAATCTCTTCCCTCCTGGAAATTTTGACTTCGGCTCTACCCAGCTGTTACTGACTGGGTTTTTATCAATATCCATGTGATGTTGTGACCCTGTGAATGACCGTGATGCGGTAAGTTTCTCACTTATTGGACACTTAACATCTGCAGCACTATCCGTGACCCTAACGCTACTTTAATCACATGCTGGACTACTCATCTCCAGGGAGGATGACGACCTTGTAAGTTATCCTAGTATACAGCATGGCTTATCATCAGACCACTATGCAATCAGTGTCGTCTTAACATCTGCGGTCTGACCATGCTCCAAGCAAATACCGCCCCGTGGCCCTACATAATGTCAGCATTGATGCCCGTCCGCTCACATCCAGACCTCTCTCTCTTTCGCTCATTTCCTCCTGCTATGGACCTGGATCCCTTGGTCCGTGAATATAATAACATCCTGACTAGTGCATTCGACAGCCATGCCGATTGGTGCATAGAACTGGGCCATTCTTCCGTCCCGATGCACCTTGGTTATTCTGGATACTCTCCGTGCTGCCAAAGAGAGCGGCGTCTTCCTTGAACGCAAGTGGTTGCAGTCCAGACTTGCTGAGATTAGGAAATTTATATGAAACATTGTAATCCATTACAAAGCCTCCTGGCTCTTGAAAGCCGCTATCACACTGATCTTATCTCACTGTCCGATCAAAAGAACCTCTTTCGTGTCATCAATAAACCCACGTCTCCTAAGGCACAACGATCGTTGCCTGTCATGATGAGCTGAGATAGGCAAATGCTCTCAGAGTTTTTCTGCAGTAAGGGTCATGACACTCTGTGATGATCTGAATCCTGTTTTCTCTACACCGCTCCTCTCTATGGCCGCTACCGAGTCTTGTATGACCAGCTTACAAATATTTTCTCTGTGGTTTCTGAAGATGAGGTACTCGGCATCATCAAGCTCTCCACTACAAGTCCTGCTCGTTGGTCCTCTACCTGCCAACTTTCGCAATATCCATCTTCATCTGTTCTTCCTACTATTACTGGGATCGTAAAACAACTCGTCTTCCCGTTGTTTTTTATAACCATCTTTACTGGCAGCATGCATGTGTCACTCCGCTGCTGACAAACAGGCTTGGATGCTGAGGCTTCGCCAACTACCGCCCGATTTCAATCTTCCATCTTGGGAAGGTATTGAAGAGTGGCTGTCGATCAGGTGTCAAACGCTAGCTTGTTGAAAACCAGCTTCATGCCCCTATACGTCAGGCTTACGTCCTTTCATAGCACAGAAACTGCACGCTTCGTGTAACAGAACGACATCGTATCTGCCTTGATAGGCGCAACGAATCTATCTGGTTCTGCTCGATTTTAGTGGTCTGCATTCTACACCATAGACCATTCTCAGCTGATCATTTTTTCGCCTGCGAGAGATACGGTTTTACGGTAAGGCGCTTGAGTGTTTGCTAGCTCTTGTGCTGTCCAACTCAGTCTGTTACTATTGATAATGCTATTCCCCCCGTCCTACCCTTCTGATTGTGGTGTCCCTCAGGGATCTGTCATTGGGCCTATGCTTTTATTCTCTCAGTGCTCCACTACAATACATTGTTGCAGCCCGCGCCCCACGCTATCCAGTCTGTCGCCTATGCGACGACCAGCTCGATCTGACATTCGCCCTTCTGATGTGCAGTCATGTGAATCAGATGAAGCCCTGTATCACAACCGACTAAGATCCTGTGCCGTTCAATATGCTTGTGCTGAATGACTAAGAAGAACAGATTTGTTTACCTCTCTTCACACTTCAGTAGTTCTTCTTGGGTTTCTACATCATGTCCGACAACTCTGTCATCGACCTGTAATTCTCTCAAGTCTGCAATTGTAAGGAATAATCATGGACTCTCCTTTGAAAATGTAATGTCTAGCCATTTGCAAACCCTTTGTAAAGCTAGCGGCTCTGCACGCAATTAGAATGAAGGGAACCTTGTCAGTACTCGATCGAAGACAACCCCATGATGATCCATGCCTTGTCACATCTAGGCTGGGTGCTTGTACGACCCCTTGTTTTGTGTGCCTCCCTGACCACCTCATTGACAATCTTCATCGAGGCAAAACATTGCTGCTTGACTTGTTCTCTGTGTTCCTCGTTGTGCATATCACTTCCACTGCTCTTCAGGCTTCACTGGCTCCCTATTAGGCTGAGAATTGCTTTTAAAATTCTTCAACTCACTTACAAAGCTGTCAACTGTATGGCTTCCTGATTTCATCTCAGAGCTTGCTTCACTGCATGTTCCTTCCTAGAATCTTTAAGGTCAGCAATCTGAGCATCAGCTCAAATTTATGGCACGCTCGTCCACCAAGTTCCATGGGGATCGTTCGTTTCTTCTGCTGCTCTCACTTATGGAATTCTCCTCCCAACTCTATTCGTCGGCCCCGACTGGGCTACTTTCAAGTCTCGTCTAAAACGTTCCTCCGCATCCCATTTCTGTTGACTTATCCTTTTTTTTCTGTCTTTTGTGTTTGCTTCCCTTGTTTTGTCTTTTGTTCCTTCTGTGTCTTTCTGTTTTTCTTCTGTTTCCTATTCGGCTTTCCTGTTTGTTATTAGGGTCTGTAAAGCGCGCTAGAGCTTTTTCATGGAGGCGCTCTATTCAAGTCCCCATGATTCTTATTATTATGAACGTGATTAATCAGGGAATGGTGGATAAACATTTCTATCTGAAAGGTTTAGCAATTCCTTGTTGGCATTTATGACTACTTTAGACTGTGGCTTGCTTCTGTTTTCTTGCTGGAAATAGTCCAGTTACGTAGAGCTTACTGGTAATTGCACTTTTAAGGAGTTTGTGCGGGCCAGTCAGCCGTGCGTCCGATGGACGTTTTAGCATGTAGATTGTATTGTTGTGATTATTTATTGGGTCTGATTGGCAACTGATGGGTCGTCGATTTCCCGACTGTTTACCATTTTTAGATGGAGATAATCATGTCGCGCTCAACATTGGAGGTAAGAAAATCAATTTGGAGCAAAGAAAATGGCATAATTGATTTTTGTAATTAAAATATGCTCATGTGATGCCTTTTGGGTATCGGGTATGTGGATTTTTCTACCCGGGTCCAGACATTTTTTCGAGTGGGGACTCAATTGACCGGCTCGTCACAGCCTACAGGCCCCCTACGTTCTATGTACTAATACTAGCCTACAAACACCAAGATCGACAGGTCCTGCATTGAACCAACAGTTCCCGCAGCCTAGCGTTCATCCGATTCAAACTCACATTTCTAGCTCATCTAACCATCTTTGTAGAAACGCTGCCAAATCACCTGGAACCCCCTGCCTTGTGAAATCATCTCTGCAGTGATTTTAGCTCAACCATCTATGCTGGTTGAGCTATTGGAATCTGCATGTCACTCTTCTATCTATCCAGGTGTCAACAATTGCCTTTTTTTTTGGCTCCCAAACAGTCTTCTGTGGTGGTTGTCGACCAAACTTGGACACAAGGTTCCTGACCCATGGGACATGTCTGACCTTGTGAAGGTCAAGGTCAAAGGTCATTGAGGGGCCATTATGTGTGAAATTTCCAATGTATCTTCCTACAAATTGTGATGCCACGTTGATGTTCGTCATAAAGATATCTATCAGCCGTATCTTCGGGTGTTCAGGAATTTTTGGTCCAAGGTCCCACTTGGGCCTGAGGGCCCATTTTATGAAATTTCACACAATGGTACTTGAAATGCATCCCCTCCCACAAGCTTCAATTTATTTTTTCTCAAATTTACATGTAATAATTCTTGGGTAGATGGCCATTGGGGTGTTTAGGAATTTGGGGTCCAGGGATTTTTTGGCTCAAGGCCCAGTTTGGGCCTCAGGGCCCATCATATGAAACCGCAAAATCTTGTATCTCCTACGAAATTAGTTGCACTTGCACCATGCTGATGTTCAGTATTATGATGGTCTAATAGCCATGCTTTCAGGGTTGCCCAGGAATTTAGAACCCAGCCTGAGGGCCCATCATGTGGAATTATCAGAATGCTCCCTCTTACAAGTTTTGGTGCACAGTACTGACATTCGGTCATGATGATGGTCTAACAGTCGTACCTCCCGTGTTTTCAGGAATTTATGATCCAAGGTCCCACTTGGGACCGATGACCCATTCACATGAAATGCATCACCTCCTACATATTTTGTTGCACAGTTCTGAGTTTGCTATAATGATGGATAGCCATCACCTCATATGCCGGTTTTCAAGAATTCTGTCCCGGATTCACTTGGCCCCTACAGCCTACTATATCCCGTGTGTCAACAATTGCTTTTTTGGCCCCTAACGTCCATTCTGTATTTCCACACTGTGAACCGACCAAGACTGGACACAATGTTAATTGACCCCATGGGACATGTTTGACTTGTGAAGGTCAGGGTCAAAGGTCATTAAAGGGGCAATATAGGTCATTATGTGTTTATTTCCCAAATGTATCTCCTCCCACAAGTACATTGATTTTCTTGAAAATGTGCCATAATGTTCTCATCTTTCGTTCGGTTTGCAAATTTTGGATGAACATACTATAGGTGTGATTATGAATTGAAACAGTTATGTTCATCTGATGAAAAGAAGCCAAAACAGTCATTATCGAGGATGTTGATCAAACTGGGAACCATGTTCCTCGGACCTTTGGGACATCTTTGAACAAGGTGAAGCGTCAAGGGTCATGGGTCATTAAAGGGACACAAAGGGCCATGTGTGAAATTGCCTTTTTCTCTCCAATTAGTCATTCCTCGCTGGACGTTAACAGGGGCAGCAATAGGCCGTGTTTGAAACGGCTACACATTCGTCTTGGTACATTTGTGCGGTTTGAAGCTACAGCCCCTGCTGCTCTAGTTTTTTCAAAATGGTGCTGTGGGTGAATCTCAGGAGCAGTGACGGTCTCAACACATCTCAGTGTCCAGTGAAATCAAAGTATACGATTTGGTAACCAGAAAACAGCCTGCAGCTGGCTAAATTCAGAAAGGCAGAAAAATGTTAATTTTCTATGAATCCGGCGGCCTCGTTATGGAAAACCAAACACTGAACTTATGAAGATCTACACAGGTTTTTAAAAAGTAATCTTTGTTCACTACCAAATGGCTAACATGGGCCACTGTACTACTCTTAACTGTGTGTTCATTTGTCCTCGCACTCTTACACATTGTAGGTAAGGCTGCACGGTTAGTTCATGAGAAAACGGTTTAGTTTCCGATTTGCTAACCGAGTCAGACCGTTTTTTTGGTTTTGACCGATGCCGTCGGCATCATCAAACAAAAGGTATCTGCGCCAAGGGACGTACTGCTCTGTGAACCCCAAACACGGTTCGGCGTACCGGAGGGGCGAGTGTTAATTCAGGCGCGATAGGTGCGATATCTCCAGTTCAAAGATATGTACATCCCTTAGCAGATTGGTTACTACACTTGTAATGCTGAAAAAGCAATAATTAGAAAACGAGTCAGCGTGATCTTGATACTATGGGTTTCCGTGACTTCATATAGTTAATGCCATTAGTGCCAAACTCCAGCATTGTTATACTCCTCCTCCTTCATCTATGTCGAGTACGAATTTTAGCTTTATAATGCACGCCAATCCTCTTCATTAATCAGACTGTTTCATTATGACACGGGGGAATGAACAAATAATTGAAATTAACCTGCACTGAGCTCATACCACTGTCCCTTCTTTATTAAAACCGGTCAAATGCACAGATTACCATTACGGACTGGCGGAAATTACCGGTATTTGCTACCAATCCCGGGACTAATTGAAATTACCAAAATCCAGTGCTGTCATACTTGTATTTTTTGCCGTTCCCATCCGACCCCGTGTAAATCGGCAACTTTATCTGCATCTGTTTAAAAATTGATAATCTGCCCCACGTGTTGCGCCGAGCTGTGTGTATTTGCATCATTTGCCGAATACCCAGCCGCTGTGGAACATTGCCAAGCTCACCCTTCGTAACTTGCAAAGCTTGTATGTGCTAGCGCGCACGCTCAATGCTTGGCACTACTTTTAACATAGCCCTAAACGAGGTGAGTAATTGACATTGGTGGATAAAACAATCATACTGAAGGTTTAGCATTGATTTGGTGCTTTTTACGACAAATTTAGATGTCCTTGCTTCGGTTTTCTGCTGAAATAATCACAGTTACGTTAGGGCTTACTGGTTTTGGCATTAGCGACCATGTATTATTTCTGCCTGGGTACTAGTACTACCAGCAGGACAGTGGTCACAATCACATGCATGTGCTGTTGCCATACAGTACGCTGTCATGAATTCTGTTCAGCTATCAATACAAAACCAGAAGTATGACAGTTATTTGTTTACATGAAATTATCTTTTTGGCAATCTTTTTTACGTGAAAAAATGATGTATGAAGGAGAACATTTTGAAATAGATGCCCATACAGTGACTGCAGGTATGCAGTGTAAGTATAATGATCGCTAGCAGTATTTTAGGCAGCGTGAATACCGGTACCAGCACCGATAGCGGTGCCAGGGCCATTAATTACTTTTCATCTAGTAATTAATTGCTCAGTCGCATGATCGCATCACTCGGCATGATGGGGATTCGCGTAATGTCTCGTTATTCGACTTATTGCAAAATTGTATTACCCGTAAAAAATGGAACGATCCACAACCAGAGGTTTGGTCATTTTTTTTGACATATATACAAGTGACCAATACTTCCCCATCTGAAAGAAGAATAATTTAAGATGAAACGCTAGTAATAAGTACTACAACAATGAAACTCAAAAAGCTAAACAAACGCTGGGAAGGATGACAAACAAACGATATGATCATTCTCTGAATCTCGTCAGCAGTAATTTGCGGATACACATTCAACTATAAGTATCTTGGGCGGCGGCTATCCATATACAATCGTGGGATGCGCCATGACCATCCTTTATATTTTCTGAGCTTCCTGGGCGGTGCAGACTTTTTCTTTTTGGGTGCGAGGGGCATCGGGGAGGGGTATGGCCCTTGGGAGCGCAGTTAACGCTTGCGCGGAGTTGTGAATGAGAGCTCGTGCTTCGGTTATTTGGCCTCTCTCAGCAATGCGTGCGGCTAGCTCTAGCTTTGGTTTCTGGGCAGCAGTTCGTTTTAAGCACAGACTCGTTTAGTGCGGTAAACCGGTTTCTGTAAAAAAAGTCAAACCCGGTTTTTGACGGTCTAAACCGACAACCCTGCCACCCCCCCCCCTTAATTGTATGTATGGTCTTGCATTCTCCTGACTCATTTTGCACAGTAATGTAATTGTCCCGGTGCATAGGGTATACTTAAGATTTAATCTTCAGTGAACATTGCAGCATTCCAATTCCAAGAGGTGAAACCGTTGCTAACACCTATATTACCCACAGGCCCTTCACGTTCTATATTCTAAGTTAGAAGGCTAGAACTAACCTAGGCTATACTAACACGCACAAGGTGAGACTCTTCTTGCGTAGACCTCATTGCAAATACTGTTGCGTACTTGATTCTGGGAAGGATGTGTTATTCTCATCAGTCCAATCTTTTGTCGAGTACACAGACTTTAGTTGCATGAACATGTCACCCTCTTGTGTTTATCAGTAGTGGAGTTGCTCGAAAGTGCCCTCTGTCCCTTGTGCGATATGTCTATGAATTGACTGGCGGTTAAGCAGCTCAAGCATTTACCCCGATTCACCCTAATTCTGAACTCATGCTACCAACTTGGGAAAACAGTTGCCTCACCTGGACATTTGCCTTGTATCTGAATCATCTCTGGGCATAACTTTTTTTGTCAAACTTTTATACTCTTAGTGGTATGGGTGAATCTTTCTGGAACAATCCGGGCTCAAGACATCTCAGTGATAATAACCGAAACATGGCAGTATTAGTGACATTGTCATTGACCAATCACATTGCAGATTTGCTCTGATTTTTTACTGGACGTGCCGAGATGTCCCCCAAAGGACCTTAAACCTTGACTGGATGGCCTCCACAATGTCTTCTACTGAGAGTACAGACATAACTATTTCACTTCTCAATTATACCCCATATCGGTCACTTGCACCCCCCCCGTGCCATTGAACATCTGGCAATTTTTAACAAAGTATGGGCCTGCTAGCAACCCTATCGTCCTCCTTTTTTTTTTTGCCAGTTGACGTTAGGCATTGAAGGCATCTTGGCTAAGAATTTCATCGTGTTTCTCGCCGAAAATCACCCATCTGCTTTCAATCGACATTCAATCTTGCTAGGAGCTTTTTTTCTCCAGACGTCGTCTATCAGGATATGTTTTTCCTAAGCGGTTTGCGTGATATTGGTTTTGGGATTTTTACTCCCGCTCGATCCCGTTTTGCGTAAGTCCATATTTAGCCTAGGCTGCTCCTAGCACAATAGGGCTGTGCATGGCTTCCCCCGAACCTAACACACGCGGGGGGGTGTGGGCTCCTATTTTGTTAGGGTCAGTAGGCTGGACTGTTGTCCGGTGCTTTCCCTAGCTGAGGCCCCCCCCCCTCCCTCCCTCCCTCCCTTGGGTTTTTCCCCTTCCCTCCCCTGTCCCTTTCTCCCGGGGGGTGTGTTCTTCCGCGCGCGGCTCTAGGGCAGTTTACGCAAGACGGGTAGAGCGGGGGAATGGGGGAACTTTGTTCTTTAACTTGGCTTGTAGTCTACGTTAACTCGTCTTATCGTGATTCGTTACCGCCGATTACTTGTATTTTGTATAGCTTATACTGCAATACACTCGGTTATGACCTTTCGCATATCATGTCGGAAGTGATTCCTTCTTGTTATATTGCTATTGTATACCGTTCGTTATCGGCTTGATGGTTTGTATTTTGTATATCTTAGACTGCAATACCTCTACTATGACATATTGCATAACATTTCGGAAGTGATTCCTTTTGGTGATATTGTTACCGGCTGATGATTTGTAGATCTTATACGCAATCACTAGTAATATGACAATATCGCATCAGGTCGGTAATGATTCCTATCTTTGATATTACTATGGTATACCGTTCGATTTTTTATCGGCTGATGTTATGTATTTTTGTATAATCTTATACTGCAATACACTCGTATTATGACATATCAATATCTTGTCGGAATGATTCCTCTTTGTGATATTGTTATTGTTATCTTCGGATGAGGTATACTCCTGAAGGCTATTTTCCGTAGCGGGACTTCCCCCCTCAGATACGGGAAAGTGTGCGGCTACCGGACGCTTGCCGGCCATTCGCACCTGGGACACAGGAACGCTGGGAGGCGCCGACTTGTCTACGAAGACTCCCTACCGACTGCAGAGAAGACCGGCGTGATAGGGCGTCGCTCGAAGACGAGGGACTTTCCCGAGCTTGTGCCCCTTCCGGGGCCCGTGGGCAGGTGCTTGTTAGCACCGCGGGAGCACAGGCAGAAGCTCTGGGTCACATGACACCCTAAGCCCGGCGGGGCGGGGCCGGGGTGGCTCGATCTCGCACTCGAGGAGAGGGCCGCTCTGCTGGTCCGATCCCGTCGGCGCCGACCCGCACGGGGTGTCGTTACACCCCAGGACGGTCCGGAGGTTTCCCGACAGGTGAGGTGGGGTGGCCGACCCGGCGGGGCGGGCCGAAGTGGGCCTGGCTCGTCTTGCCCTGGTCCGTCCGACTGGTGAGTCGGCGCCCGGCCCAGAAACCGGCCAGCCGAACGGGGTGTCCTTACACCTCGGGACGGCCTGTAGGTCCCGACAAAGCTAGGTCGGGCAGCCCGCCGGGTCCGAACGGGGTGGTGGGTTACACACCTTGGGACGGCCCGGGAGTCCTGACAAGCAAGCTAAGGTCGGGGGTGGGGGGCCGGCCCAGCCGGGTCCGTCGTGGTGTGGTGTTAAGGCTTGCACGTTTAGTGCCTGAGCAAAACAGGTCTGTTTCTCCGATTTTGCTAACCGAGTCAATCCGGTTTTTTTTTTTTCGGTTCGATCGCCGATGCATTCGATTGAACAGGCAAACAAGTATTGTGCCCGGGGGAAGTAACTTTCTCCGTGAACTCCAAACACGGTCCCGCCCAGGGCGAGATGGTTTTTAACTTCATGGCACAACAGGTATGTATCCAGTTGAAATATATGTTATCCCTCAGCATTATGTTGTTAGTAACTGAATTGTCAATTCTAATGACAATCATAAGAAACAAGTCAGCATTATCTGCTATGTGGGTTTCCATAACTTCAAACTTCATCTAGTCATTGCCATTAATGATGAATCCAGCATTGTTATCCCCTCCTCATTCGTTTGTCCTTCCCCAACACTATTGCAGCTGTGTAAGTACGAGTGGGAAGCAGAGTCTTTTTTCATCAATCAGACTTTTCCATTATAATAATGGGGGAATGAACACATAATTGCACATCAAAACCTGCACAGAGCATCAAGATAAACCAGTGTCATTTCTTTTTTAAAACCTGCAACGTGCGCCTGTCGCCGCACATGCACAGTACAAACAGATGGCTTGTTCAATTACCGGTGAGCTCCACAGCCCAAACTTAACTGGATTAGTTTAGCAAGAAAACTGAAGTCAGCACGGCACAGTCGAAAATCAGCCCTGAAACCACGCAGATCTGCGCTAAAACCTTTATGTTATAAATATTTTCTTTCACCATTGCCCACTGATTCACATTACTCATTCATAGAATTGTATGCCCCCAGCGAAAATACATTGCCAGTTCGGGATCAAGTGGATAGACGATCGCAAATATTCCAGTCCTTTTCACAAGAGTCAGAAACTTTCCATATAGATGTTAATTTGTGTGCGATAAAAAGGTTTGCTGTCGGCGGCCTGTACCAAATAAATAGGAGTGGCCGACTTGGTAGTTGTGTACCGCCCTGTACTTAGCCGTGGGGAATGCCATTGTCAAATGCTAGTGAACGTAAGTCGGTGATGACCACGTGTTCCAAACAGGGCTATGTCTTGAAACTAGTTCAACAGCATTGATCGATTAGCAGCACATATAGGCTTTGCATGCAGTTTTATTCTTACCACGAAGCTGCGGATGTCCCGTGGCGGCAGGTATATTTGGCAAAAATGAAATTACATAGCTCGCAACACAACGTGGGGCAGTTGTATAATTTTCAACAGGTTGCGCATTGATCTGCGATGTACGTTCGGCTTGGATCGGCGAAAATACATAATTTTGGATTTTAGTACGCGGTGTTTGATCTTAGGTAATTATTCGAAACAGCTGAATGTTGACACAATGAGAAGCTTGTCACTTTAGTACCCCGTGCTACAACGTCACACACTCCTGTGAGTTTGTTACCTTGTCATAAATGGAATAGTCCAAACCATGAATGGTCGTGCTAACATGTGCACACACGAAATGACCATTACATTCAACTTACCTGTCTGGAAGGTGAAAGAGTAAAGTTTTAGCCACATAACTTGGGGATATGATGTACTTTAAGACGCTGGTAATGTAAAAGAAGGACACGAACAAAGCGTAATGAAATGGATAAGTTCTATTTAGATCATATGATTTAGTGCTGCAAGGAAGTACAAACATCCTCCAGTCCCCAGTGCCATTTCTACTACTATAAGGCGTCAATGGCGTGTGCACAAATTTAAAATGAACTTTCAAAAGACCCTCAGGGTCTCGCCACTCTAAACCGGTGTTGATTGCGTGCAGATTTTTCCAATAACTAGGTTTTTAGCCGTTGATGTCGTGACTCCCGTTTTTTTCGGCGTTTACGGTTATTCTGTTTTCCGCAAATTTCAAAAACGAGTTAAACCGAATCCGAGTCAATCCGGATTTCTGGGTTTTAAACCGAGTAACCGTTGGCAGCCTTAGTTGGTTACACCTCTAAACTGCCCAGGTCCCGACGATAGCGGTCGGACCGGTCCCTCTGCGGCCGCGTATCCTGGCGGGCCGGGACGGCTCAGGCATCAACCAGCGCCAGGGACCAGGGATCCAGGGGACAGGCATCGATCCAAGCCCTACACGGCAGAGCCCAACATCATCAACATCTTCCTAGGAAGGTCTCTGCTCGGATGCGGATAGCGGCTAGTTCAAAGAAGTTTACATTGGATAGCCAAGCCGCGAGCCCTGCGGGGTGATGTTACCGCCAGTTTCGCCGGTTTTTCAGACAGTTTAGGCGGCCGACGTTCCGGGCCCGTACGGCTTGACGCTCTTGGACCCTCCCGGCCTCCGCGTAGGGGAGGTTAGGCCGCGGGGCGGCCCCTCAGAATCTTCAGCTGTCCTTCTGTCCCGGCAGAGGGGGAGGAATCACGACAAGACACTCCCCGATACGAGATCTCTCGGGAGGTCCCGGGGGTACGAGGCAGTCCGTCCGAACAGCCGTAGCGGCGGGAGTCTCTCTTGTCAGGCATTGCGACTCAAGTGGATCAGTGTGTTCTACACCCCAGGAAGCCGGCGAGGTAATTACCCGCCGGTAGTCCTCGGGGGTCGGATGGACAGCATCCTTGTTAGTGTGCCGTTGATCCCAGATCAACCTAGGGCGAGACTCAGGCTGGCTGTCTTGTTTTTTTCGGCGAGGGACGTTGTTAAGGTCCCTCATCGCCAGAACTGTTCTCGTCCTCTCCGATCTAGTTACTACGAATTCGGGACAGACGACTTCGCTACGCGTCGCTGTACAAGTGACTCTATCGCGTTCCTTGGTCCCGTGGGCCCTCCTTCCATGGCCAGGTCCTGTCAGACTTGTATCGCGGGTGACATAAGGCTGCACGGACATCGCACAGGCCCTGGTGACCATCCCGTTCGTGGAGTTGCCCTTCAGTCACCACCATCGTGGGCCGGGGCCTACAAACAAAACCCACGCAACACGTAATATATTCAGTCAAGAGTGCGGCTAGCGGGACGGAAAAAATGTTAAGTCCCTGGAGGAGCCGAACTTGGAAGGAGTCTTTCACCACAGGTCTACGTCAGCACCGTCTAAATCCTCCTCATCCAGACAGGGGAGCCGCTCGGGTCAGCGGCGGGGTTTTCTGCTGCGGCCGCCCAGGAGCGCCACCCCTTCCAGAGTCGGATCTCTCTTCAAAGAGAGACCAGCGGGCTCGCGGATGCCACTGATGCTGGAAGACTCTAGTGTTCGCAGGCCGAATGGAGCTCCTATCTAGCCATCCCCCCCCCCCCCCCCCCGGCCGGAGGGCCACCGGGGCGGAGTTGCATGGCTCCACTATCTATCGAACAGTACAGCCGTTGCCAGTCGAGGACCAGGGTCCGTTAATTGTCGGTCAGGGTCGGGCTTCCAAGCGTACCTGCTTTCCGGGGAGAGACTAGCAGTTCGCTACCTTCCCTCGGGTTCTTACCAGGCCCACTCTCCGCTCACCTCCATCCGTAGCCGCGACTCTAGAGGGCTCGCCTACATAGACAGCTTACTGCAGATAGCGGGGGCTCAACGACAGGGAACTGCCGTCATAGACGTGCCGGAATTAATGCTGGCGGACTACGTCTCGCCTTGTATGCCTACTTGACCTAGTAGCCAGTCTCGCCGAGTCCCGTTCTCTGCTAGTAGATCTCGTCCGCTCTTCTCCGTGGACCCTATTACTTCTTTTGCGCAGTTGCACCTTCACGTGGCACGCGCTTTCCCCGAGGCCGGCACGTTCGCTCGATCGACCCGACCTTCCGCTGAGAGACAGAACCCTACGGCCCGTTTACGGAGCACCACCGGCCAGCCCCCGAGGTATCCGTACTCTCTTGCAAGCCGTCTCTGTCCCGTCTACAATCCAGCCCTGTTACAGACCGGCTAGGCCGGACCCCGCTGACCGCGGAGTGCCATGGTGGTGGGGCGTTCCGTGTTCCCATCGGGACTGCCATCACTAGAGACCCAGAGCAGGTCTGCCCCCATAGCCGTGAACCGTCTCTTCCGGCCCTTCCCGAACCGGGTCGCCCTCCGGAGCCGTGGTAAGGCTCTCCAGACCCGTGAACCGTCTCTGTCGGCCCTCTCGAGCCGTGTGTCGACCCATCGACCTCTTCTCCCACCCTCCGGGGCTGTGGTCGGACTTCTTTCGGCCTCCTGATTAAGATGGGCTCTCCCGAGCCGAGGGTCGTCCTTCCCGGTTTTCCCCAGTTCCGTGGTCTGACTCTCTATCAGCCGTCCTGGGCCAGACTGGCTCTCCAGGGCCGAGGGTTAGCCCTCTACGACCCCTCTGGAGCCTTCACTTTCTCCGACTCTCCTGACCCGATCGACCTCCCGCGCCACGGTTCGACTTTCCCCTCTCCCGTCTCTTCTGGAGCCGCGGACGACTCTTCACAACGCCCTCCGAAGCCCGCTCCCCTGTGCAGTGGTTCGCTCATCCCGGGTTTGCATAGCCGGAGCCCGCCCCTTCCTGCCCTCCCTGTGTGAGATCGGCCCTACCGAGCCTAGGATCGGATACCGCCGACTCACCAGCGCAGTGGTCAGACGCTTCCTGCCTCCTGGGTGAGATCAGCTCTAAACCGACCGAGGATCGAGCCTTGCCGACTCTCCAGAGAGTTGGTCCCACTCTTTCTGCCGCTCCCTTCGGCCTCGATCCCCTGGGATTGGTTCATCACGAGCTTCCATAGCCGTAATCCGACTCTCCCTGGCCCTCCTGTGTGAGGTCGGCCCTACCGAGCAAGATCGGGCCTGCGAATCTTTCTGGGCCCTCCTGAGCCAGGTCGACTCCCCGAGCCGTGGGTGGCCTCCCCCCCCTGATCCAACTCTTTAGGCCCTCCCAGGCCAAATTGGTACTCCCACGCCTGCGGTCGCAGCCGCGCACCTACTCTTTCGACATCCAAACCAGGTCAGCTCTTCGAGCGGTGGGTCGACCCCCCGAGCGGTCCCGTGGGTCCGGGTTCGACACCTCGAGAGAACTTACATCTGCACACCGTCGGAATTCTAGCCACCGGTTGAGAGGCTTCATGGATGTGGGGTGTCCCGGTGCGGACACGAGGCACTGGTACTGGTGAAAGAGTTCTTTCGTCAACGGCACTCACCTCTTCTTCCTATGTAGTCATTTTCTCCTCCGGCATTGAAGGCTTTCTCATATTCCGTGGGATAGAGAGCCTCTCAAGGCCGCATATCTCTGAGCAGGGTTCGCTCGGGTTCCACTAATGTGCAACAACCCCGTTGCCCCGCGAGCCTGGAGATGTCCGGCCCCTCCTTCTCCCGACCTACGCTTCTTCGCGAGACGGTATGCGAGCGTCCGTGTGTGGTTTACCACACGACGTTCGTTTTCAATCTCTGTCTCCAACACAGTCTCGGCCTAGCCGCACGAGGCCTGCTCTGCATCTACAACCTACAACAACCCTGTTAGTGACGGCACGGAACCCGCCTCCAGTGCCCCGTGTGCTAGTCTGGTGCAAAGTTCAATATGGAGTATTTGAGTAATGAATAGACTTTCACAAACTTACTGGTTTGTGAATCTGTGAACTACGAATACTTACCCATATTGGACTTACCCACCCTAACCGTCCCCACTTCCTTCCGTGCCATCACGGGGCGTCCTCCTTCGTCGGAATCGCGGGCCTCTGCCCCTCAATCCCTTGGCGCCTCTGCCTATAAAAATAAGAAGGACGATGGTTGCCACCCCGACTATGTAAAAAATTGCCCGATGTTCAATGGCGGCGGGTGGGGTGCAAAGTGGCAATATGGGGTAAGTATTCGTAGTTCACAATGATGGTCACACAAACCAGTAGTTTTGTGAATTATGGTGCGATCACAGGACCGAGGTTGAAATCTAGGATAGGAGCCAGGACCCATAGAGACAGATTGTTGGCCACTGATTCACTGATCGAAAGGTCAGATATCTCTGTTTTTAATCTGATAAGGCTATCCATTCCATTTCCAACCAGACGGAAGAAGACCACTTTCCAACTACATCGACCATATGGGATAGACACTAACCCCGAACCAACCTATTGATGACATAGAAAAATTTTTGGTGGTGATACACCATCAAATGAGTAAAATATTGTTATATTTCTGGCTTGCCTTCATGGACTACCAACACAAAGCGCCCTATAAATGAGTGTTCACACGTTGCCAATTGATACCTTGATAGGTTCTCCTTGATCCCAAGGCTCCTATTTACAAATCCGATATACATTCAAGAAGAAAAACGCTTACGCCACACTCACAATATTTGAACAAAGTATCACTTACTTGCTGTCACTACATGTAGGGTGAAACCAAAAGCCAACCCTGGACAAAGGCAATAGGACAGTCCATGTTGGCATCGCATCTCAAATTTGGTTTCTCCAAGCACACTACCGCGTTCTCAGTTTGCATTCTGCACTGTAGGCCCTATAAGACTCTAGATATCCTGCTCATTTCCTTTTCTTTTCTTCCCATGCGTTAAAAATAATTCCAGATGACCTCAAGAGCGACAAGGATTTTCCCGGTCATGGCCACTAACACCTCATAGCGAACGCAGAAGGACTTTCCGATCAACTGGATTACGACAGTGAACGGACGGTATGTTTCCCCATTTGTGGAGCCAGCAAATTATGTGTTAGTGTTGCAGTTTGGAGTCGTGCATTTGGAAAAACTGTTATTAAGGCAACAACATTGCTGACCAGTTGAAACACCTTGGGGGCTAATTGAGGGACTGAGCGCCATATTCATCCTCTGGATATTGTCGGAGTGCGTTGCAATTCCCGCTGTCTGGGTATTGAGAGTGGGAAGAGAAAGTGAGTGAGTGAGTCTTTAATACTAATATCGTATATATAATTTTTCAACGTTGCTCAAATTCCTTTCCCAGTGCTGTGTTGGTTGTAGCAGCTTTGCAGGCTGGAGTTAAATCCCTGGTTTGGGTCAGAGACTAACAAGCGCAAGTCGGGCGAATACACTGCATGTTCCTCCCCAATCCACATTTATTGTTTGTCCACATTTAATTGACCATTACTGACATATGTCATAACCATGGAATGGCTTGGAACATTCCTACCACATTGGCCTAATGTTTTATATCCGTGCCCAGCACAAAGTTGTGCAACTGAATAATTCCTATTTCCTAGTCATGTATATTGCTTATATGTATGGCAACAAACCCAACATGTGTAACAACTCTTTCTGGCTCACCCAACATCTAGGGCGGATGTGATGACAGACGAATCCTCTTCCCCTGGACATAGGTTTTATTTTCAACTAGGCTCAGACCTGCCTTCTGACAGATAGGTAAACACTGCTCTGCAGAGGGATTGAGTAATGCAACAAACCTCTCTTCAGTCAGAGAGCTCAGGCTTGCAGACCTGGACCCGCCTGACAGATAAGTAAACACTGCTCTGCAGAGGGGGAGTACTGTAAAACACCTCTCTCACAGTTAGAGAAGCTCAATGGAAGTTTTGGAAACTGGGGTAATTAATTGGATTTAATTAAATCTAATCACACCAATGCAACATTAATGTACTCAGTCCTAGCCAGTATCCGAGCTTCATCCACTACCAAGTTTCATCCTTATCGCATGTACGGTTTAGAATTTATGAATGTACTGATGAACACGGGACGAACTAAGGAACGACGAACGACTACAGATAGACATTGAGACTTGTAGAGCTGCTGTCTCCCACAACTAAAAACATGGAATGGAACTAAGTCCTTTTGAGCATGGTTCTCTGTACGTTCACTGCTAGTTAAAACAAGTGAAAGATTGAGGTATTAATAGAGATTGTACTCATTGTATCCCTCATTCATATCACTTCCGAGATATTATGGGGTTGGGTTCGCTGTCTCCAGTTGGCCGCAGCTGCTGGATGACTTTCGCATTAGCGTAATAACTCCTTCTAATGCTTTATCCGATTGATTTGAACTTTGCACACATGTTTTCCTCTAGAGAATCTTGGTGGGTTCTAAAGTGAGCAGTGTTACTGACTGCTGTCCTCTATTTTGCGGTTTTATGTGAAAGTATGAAGTTGTCACCAAAACTTGTGGGGTGGATTCAGTTGGTCCAGAAAAAACCTGGCATCCTGTCAAATGTCAACGGGGAGAGAGCTTTCTTCCTCAATTTTAATTTTCATAAAGTGTCCGAGTGGATGACTAAACTGTCAAACCAACCAAAGTGGTGAGGATCTATCTTCATGAACTTTCTAATAATGATGTCAAAGCCACCGGGATGTCCAATTTGCGACACATATATGCTTCTTCTTACTTTGTTGGCTTTACCACACTTGTTGGTTGTGGAATTTACTTGGTCTTGAATACATGGTGTGGATTTTGGTCACGGAGTCAAATTTGTGCAATTTGTTGGCCTTTTACTGATCCGTGGAAAACAAGGCAATGAATGGAAAGTCATCTTAGTCATATGAAATTTTGCAATTTTCCAGGCTCAATTGGATTTCAATGCACTTGTTGAATGTTAATCACGTAGGTTTCAAATTATCTTTGAGTCATTTTAAGTCCCACCAGGATTCAATACTTGAGATACTAGAGAAATGGCAATAAAACATGTGCTTTTTGTCTCAGCAATTCTTGTTATGGGAAAAGAATACTAGCAGTTTCAACTTTTGGCCTACTCTTGCCTTCCAACCCACCGTGAAGCTCAAGCACACCACTCGTAAATTTATACCGTTCCGATGGAATGCGTCTGCGTTCCACTCATGACAATAGTACATGTTGGCAGTGCATCCGTCAGTGTTGTATATGCTGTATATATGCTGTATAATTCCCGTAATGAAATTCGACGACTCCTCTGGCCTGCTGCCCACCCCCCCCCCCCCCCCTTCAAACGTCCACCTCCGTGTGCCTGTTGTGGTGGTAGATTGACTTGACATAAAAAAAGAAAAAAAAAACAATTGATTCTAGAGTTTTTTTGTAGAATGTGACTGCTGAAATCGGCAGTGGGTTCCCATTCACTCTGTCCCACAACATATCACTAGTCCTATGAGATCATGTGCCATGTGTCATTGTTCTGGATTCATTGCCTTTCCTTCCACTATTTCTTGCGTTTTCCAAAGTTACCACCAAAGGGGTCATTGCCCTCAAGTTTTCGTGGTAAACGCTGTAATTTGGACACGCGGACCATTTCTTCTCCAGAGAGTTATTAATGAGGAATATCCTTCCTGAATATGTTGTTCTGTCTAAGAGTGGTGATGCATTCAACAGTCCGGTTTATTTTTCAGGAACCGTGTAGGCGAATTCTTTGAGCATCTGGGTTGTTCTTCTCTTTTGGATGTTGTGGCTCAACGGTCTCCCATGAGGATTTCTTTTTCACTAAGCTAACCAAAAAACTAACTAATTGTATTCCCCATAGAATATCCCCATGGTATTCCTGCCGCTCATAAGAGGCAACTGAATGGGATAACTTGTACTGTCTCAGAACCCGAGGTACACTATGAGGTGTTTTAAAACATTACCCATCTACCTGAATCATGGAGGTGCCCTCATTTTCAACTTCACCACTCATTTGCTACAGTATTTTACAGAACCCACTGGCGTATGTTCATCTCTCAACATTTTTCTCTCAGGTAGTGAGGTGTTACTCAAGCCTTGGAGGATAAGAATGGGGAAGTCCAAAATCAGCTGTGGAATGGTAAATTTAAGATTTGCTCCATTCTTCCTTTGGTGCGTTGTTTGAAGTTACAATTATCCCATCTATGACCCAGTGCGAGTCTCTATCTTTCTGTAATATGATTTGCTGGCATACTCTCATTGGGTAGTAATAACTGTTCCTGCGGTAAGGGGTTGGTGGGGATGGTCTGGATGCCATTGACTGCTACCATTTTCGTCTGTCTGAATTTTTAGGGAAATACTTCGTTAATACCTGTTTATTTCACCAGGTGTATTTTCAACTCCAAATTCTGTCTTTTTTATTTTCTTGGTAGTGCATGGATCTTGCAGTCATGTCATTTTGTGTGTGTGTCTCTGTGGCCGCCCAGTTCGTAAAGATGACAACTTGAATAAGTCCGAGTCATAAACCCCATACTTGGTTGTGTGTGTCCTCATGATGAATTGTTTGTCCTTATTGTTTTGGGGGTCAGTCAGAGTTCCAAGTTCTAAATTGTTGTGATCTGAATTTAGGTGTTTAACTTTCTACCGGGGGGGGGAGAAAGACTTTCTGTTTTGGGGAAGAATGAGGATAGTTTTCTGTGAAAACTTGAAATTTTGGTGTAAATCAATATTTTGACCATTTCCAACTTGTGAACATGATATACCCCGACCGACCCCACCTGAATTAATGAAGCTCATACCAGTTAATGTGTGGTTTCCCATGGTTATACATTATCTCTTTTCTTTTGTGGATCAGGACAGAGGTCCCAAGGGTTCTAGATTGGACAATTTGTGAATTCGATAAATTCCCAGATGCTGGTCCTAATTCGAGTAGAATTTACTTGTGTGGTTGGTTGGGTTTTTTTCAACTTATTTGTAACAAACAAGGGATATTTGTGAAAAATGTCATATGTGCCGGTACTGAGGAGATGTAACAAAATTCCATTTGTCCTGATTTGCATTTGGCCCCTGGGTCCAGATTCAAAATTCACAACTTTCTAATGGGCCAAAAGTAGTTTATTATAATGATGATAACTGAATTTTGAATAAACAAGTAATACAAGTTTTTGGATCTCATGAGCATTCGGAGGCAGGAAAAGAAGTACCTATTGCAGGCTGGATTCGGTCCATGGGCCGTAGGTTGGGCCTATGTCCTTTCCAGGTATGGGACCTGCAAAGGCAATTTCCTCTTGGACCTTGGATCCATAAGCACTACAATGCATGCTTGGGGGAGGGCCAATTAAAGGTTTTATGAAAGTCAATTGACTGTGTGACATTCCCCGGCCTCCATGCAGAGTCCAGGGTAGAATAAAAATACCAACAAGGATTCATTTTTTCTTCTTTTGTCTCGTGCTGTTGGATCCATGTATACCTACTGCAGGATTTAGGATCACCAACTCGGATAGATATTGGGGAGTATCCCATTCGAGTACGGCAGAAAGGCATTTATCTTATAATTAACGTGATAATCTTTCCAATTCACGTTCTAATCTTGCCTCGCCCTTTTTTATGTTATATCTATCTTTCCTTCCTCCAGTCTTTGGTCCTCCTGGTGTCAAAAGTCAAGTGACTATGCAGGGTGGGAACCATCGTCGGACGCTTTGTAACAACATCTTTCTGACACGGAACACTGAGGGCATCTCCACATTGGTAGTACATTTTTTCCTAGTGTTTGCTTTACTCACATGTTTAATTGGTGCAATTCTCGCGTCATTCTTGCTGTCAATCTGATTCACATTTGTGTCGGATTGGGGGAGGTAAATTTGTCTGTCCCAAGGGTGAGATGCCTATGTTCGTGTGATTTTCAACATCTTTGGGTGCTGATGAGAGGGGAGAGGACTGGTGTCCTTTCGCCAGCTGGACTAAACGGCAAGCTGATATCATCAGGAAGCCATGCAAGTAAGGGCTCCATCAAGAAACCCTGGCCGTTTTGATCGTAATAGCCCCGCGATAACTCCCACTTTCTCTCTCGCTATGCTCAGATATATCAATGCATGGGGGGGGGGTAAGCAATCCCAACACCTGCTTCTGGTTCTTGGGCCACACCATTGGCCACTCATCCCTCCCCCTAGGTTCGTGGAACTCCAGGTCTGACCATCCTCTCTTCCTCTTCAAAACCTGGAGGAAGAGAAGAATCCATGTCCAATTGCTTGCTCCACAGCTGATTCGTGGGACTCACATTGAGATAATCCAAAGCAAAACTCCAGGAACCCACGAGTTCCTGTATTGCTCAGCACATGAAGTGAAAACCAGGCTTAATTAATACTAAACGGTACAGTATCTGGCCTATATTTGCAGTTTGAGTCAGTATGGTCTCAATTCATCACACCATGGACATAGACTACTCCCACATGATTAATAATGCATGATAAGTTTGTGGACCCGTCGCAAATCTTCCCATGCCTCAATTAGTAGAAATTTTTGGCACAGTCAGAGGGGTCCATCTGAGGATCTGAAGGCCACCAGAGGTCAAAGAGTCTGAAAACCCTCTTTGTGAACCACTATCTTTCCAGAATGGTTGGTCGGATCAGTTCAAATTTGGTGTAATCGCTTCCTTCCTTTCCCTCACGGGGAGTACAGGAACCCCTATTGTTTTTGGTGTTAGGTCGGTCTGGGGTGAATTTTTGGCAAAAACCGAAACTTTAAAAGTCCAATAATTTGGCCATTTCGGCTCGTGAACCCGAACGCGCCCACCTTGTTGATGAAAGCTCATCACCTTGGTATGTGTGTTCCCCCCATATGAGGCACATGAACCCTATTGTTTTGGGGTCAATCAGAGTCATCTGAGGTCCCCAGAGGTTAAAGTCCTGATACCCTTGTGAACACGTAAGTCCAGAATGGTTAGTTCTGACAGGTGGATATTTTGGTGTGGTAGCTTGTCTTATGGGAGTACAGAACCCTATTTATTTTTGGTATAGGGTCAGGGGTTGAATTTGGTTCGAAAGTGGCATTTGTGAAAAGTCATATGTTGGCCGAATTATGTCCTTGTGAACATGATAACTCCCCGCACCTGAATGATGAAGCGCTCACATTGGTTTGTGTTCCCCGATAATGAGTTCATGAACCCATTGTTTTTTTGAGGTCACCAGAGGTCAAATCTGAAATCCTTAAAATTAGTGGTGTAGCTATCTTATCAAGAGTAATGGAACCCTATTGGTTGGTAAAAAAAAATGGAAATTTTGTCAGATGTTTGTTTCCCACAATGAAGCTGTACAATCTCCCATTTGTCCCTTGGTCTTGCTATAGTTTTGTCATAAAGGTCGGAATCACTAAGCCTTTGGCTTTCGGTTTACTACCGTAACTCTGCCACATCCTTGGTTACCGCTGACAGGAATCATGTATTAATGCCAGGGTCTCGATAGGCTGGGATGGAGAGGTTAGACTGCCTGATTCGTGATCCCAACTTACACTCTTTTGGGCTTCTTCTTCTGCTGGCAAACTTCCTTCCCACCGTGTTCTGGAAGGATGAGATCCGTGGGTTGGGTCACGTAGGCATGGTTGCACAGCATCCAGGGAGTGGGGGAGTGGGTGGGCCAGGCCCCAATCCTGGTCGCTTGCCCAAAGACCCAGGCATTGGCAGGGGCGGGGGATGCGGCACTTGCCTTCCAGGCATGCGCTCACCATGAGTGAGTGACAGTCAACTGACCCATATAACAATGTACACTGTATTCCTGGGCTATGGGACAAAACTTGTCACTATTCTCCATTGAAGTGACGTACCTCTACTCTACCTTCAGTAAGGTTGAGCCGAGAGATGATGATTATCTGAAATAGGCAGGGAAATGGTCTTTGAAGGTTTGCTCTCCGGCTAGTTGAACCCTATACTCTCAGCAATGTGGATGGTAGGTTGATAGAACTCAGTGTGATACATCCAGAAATTGGGCAGAGCTTTTTATGGTCGCTATCATCACCCTATGGCTGGTTTCCCCACCGGGGGAATTCCCCAGGTGGAAAATTTCAAGATTCGGGATACAAAAATGTATAAAAGGTAATCCTGTTGCAGAATTTGTCGAGTTGTGATTCTTCTTGTTTACAATACCCCATTACCGCAAGGTGTGAACCCTTCCGGCATCTCCCCACCTATCAACTTCAATTATAATGTATTTATAAGGGGAAACGTCTTCAAGCGAAAGGCAAAGGGGAAATTGGGGAAAAGGTTTGAACCACTGACCTCAATGGCCATGAGTGCAAACTTGCCTGATATCCACAGTTCACTATTCGAAATGACCCCACTCTAAACCTGATGCCAGTCAAATTAGCCCATCCTTTGTAACACCGGTTCCTTTGCAGGGCATGATTTTTTTTGCATTATAGCTTTAATACCTTGTCCCTTCCAACAGGCTGAAGACCGTCTTAACGGCTGCCAACTTCATCAAACACATAGCCACCACATCTTGCAAGGGCTCACAGGGCGGCTACAAACGCGATCTACCAAGGTACGTTGGTCACATTGGCTTTTCCACTATCTGGTTTTGACCTGCAAGAGTTCGGGTGTGTCATTTGCTGCCTGGAGGTCGCTGTGACTTGCAGGTCTCTGTAGCCACTTGTAGATGAAATTGAGTGGCCATTGATGGCGATGGAGAGGCGTGTGTTTGGGGCCCATAGACAGATCAGCGTTCCCCCGTTGGTCCCCAGCAGGGCACTCTGTCTCCAATACCCTGCCCATCAATCGATATTTAGGACCATAAGAACTTGAGCGGAACCGTGGCTACAATGTTACCGCTCTGATCGGGGGGGGGGGGGGGGGGGCAGAGATAACTTATCAGTGATATCTCGATTAGTTGTTTCTATTGGTAAAATGTTTTTTGCGTTGTATTCGTTGAACACTCAATTAACTGTCGGCGTGTTTATCACATTTAATGCCTGCTCGTTTGGTATATCCATTGCTGAATGCACTCGGGTGCTTCAACCATGCATTAATCCTATGCGTATAACATGCCCTCTGTTTATTTACCCACCTCAAGCCAAATAGTCGAAACATCAGCATTGAAACCCTTCTAACTAGTTTCGATTACGGTGCACTGTCTTGCTAATTGGCATCTTTTAGAAAATTTGTTCGGGAAAAGTTTCTTTTTTCGTCTACACTCTTCTGATACCCTCTGTATGCATCCTGTGTCCTGCATTATGGCTAAACCCTAGCTTCCACTGTATGTAGTCGAGTCTAGAGTAGTCAAATAAGTGTTTCCTCTCCTCAGTGTAATTCCTGGCAATCCTTTTTATCTTCTGCTATGGGGGCCCCCAGTCCATGCCCATCATCACTGGTAGAAATTGCTTTTCATGGAGGTGAACACAGCTATCATTTTTTTATCTGCAATCTTGCTTCATTTAATCCTATCTCCCTATCATCTTTTCTGTTCAGCAGAAATGTTTTCGGTAAAACTAGAGGCCTTGGATATTCTTCGGGGCGCTCTTCTCACAGGTTTGGACGTGATATTGTACAGTTTTCTTTCATCCTGTATTCAGCACCTCACATAAATATAAATATACACGTTCAAAAATGCTGCAACACGATACTCTTCACGAGATATGATGGCAAAGGCCCTGGTAAACGTGGGAAGAGTAAAAGTTTCGGTGACGTCAGACTCGAGAACTTGAAGTTGGAAGAATGGGAACAGGGGAGGGCAAAGCATTCCAAAGGAGTCTGACAATGTAAAGAGGAAGAATGAGAGACTTTGTGGGGAGAGGCGTGGGCAAACTGTATAGCCAACTGGCGTGGTCTCACCACACAGAGGACCCTGGTCCGTATCCCGGCCCGGGTCATATGTTACCTGTTGCCTCAGCACAAAGGTTGGAAGGGACAAACAAGAGAGACCAGAGAGACCAAGGAAAGACCAAAAATTAATTCTCCTCTGTAGCTGTTTTTGTCTCGCCTGAATGAAATTCAGGAATAACTTTGTTGTCACTTTGGCATGTGTGGTTGTGTATGTAACACTTTCTTGTTAGCAGGAATTTCTCACAAGCCCGTGAGGCTGATTACGACGAAATTTTGTTTGAGCACCCGGTTTGGGTGTACACATTCTGATTAGTTTGTTATTGTTTGGGGGCTAGCGTGGAATTTGTTTGCTTGCCTGTTGTGGGGGGGGGGGGTGGCATGTCCTGGGCTGCTTGGGAAATAAAAGGCAATAATAATGAAGGAAATGTTGATTTCAAACGTCAAGAAACCCGGGCTACTAAGGATTCAGACCATTTCAATGGATTTTGGGGCCAAAGAATGAGTTATACTGAGCGATAAAAACTGTAATTGAAAATTTGGGTATTTATTGAAAGAGAGTGGGGTGGGGGGCATGAAAAAGAAAATTGCAATCAGGGACTTGTATGTAAAGAGTCAAACTATTGGTCAGTTATTATAGTAATTTTTTAGGAATTTTTTATGGTTGTATGTGAAATCTGGTGATGGTTCGTTGACATGGCGATGGTGCTGCATGAACTAGTTTGTTGTTTGTGTAGTTAATAATACGAACCACCGTCGCAGCAACCAGACGAGACACTTTTTGGCTAGCGCCTGTTGAAATTCCAACTAAGGCTCGGATTTCATAGGTGCGAATGCAGTCTGCTGTATGGATGTAAAAGTCTCCTTCTACTAGAGAGAGGGGAAAATGATTCCCAGAAGAAGTACACCTCAAGGATGATCGAAAGGGCCAGGACAGCTAAGCAACTCACAAAGAAAGACATTAATTTGCTTGCAATGAAATACTTCCCAGACTGTCCTTGCTTTATTCATTTGGCAGAAAGATGGCATAATGGTATCACTCGACTGCACTTTGCAAAGCTGACCTTCCCGGGTTAAAATTCTTGCTCATTGTTCTTTACTTCGTTTTCTGCCTGTTTCTGGGGTTTGTTCGGGATATTCGCAATAAGTCTCCTCTTTTGGGCTTTTTGGGGTTTGGGGGGGAGGCAATCAGTTGAACTGGATCTTCCGCTTCTCCAGGTTCCGAGAAAATATCGGATCCTGGAGTTTGCTGACCTACTCATAGGGCACATAAATGGCAGTCTCGGGAGCAGGTTGGGAATGGTAAAAACCCCTGCCTCATATCTCTATGCATGGCACTAAGCACAGATGGAAGGGTAGTCATTGCCAGTGTCTCATCCACGGTAATAGGCAAGGTTCCCTGATTGCTAGTGCTCATCCTCTACGTTCAATACGGCTGGCTATGGCTCCTTGATGAACCCTCACATGGCCTTTTCCTGAAATCCATATTATCAATTAAAATCAGAATCAATTTGCTGCCTGTGATGCAGCTCAATGTTGTATTGGTACACACAGTAGCTTTGTTTACTCACGCTAGTTGGATGATTTTTTTGTCGCTGCTACAAAAACCAAATTTGTCCTGCAAACAAATTTGGTGTCTTCTGTATTCGCATCCGCTCCTACGGAATTCTAGTCTCAAACTGTTTTCGTTTGACCTATTTCAATTCAGCCCTGCTTCTTGAGCTTCCATCCTACCTACAGGGCCGCACTCCTCCACAGCTGAGCATCTCCATAATGCAGTCGGAAGAGAGCCATCATATCCCCTCGTAAGTCCTCTTCCAAGCCTCAAAGGTCACCTCCCCTCCTTTGCGTGTCACCTGTAAGCAAGACTTGGCAGTTTGCTCATTGTAAGGTGACCGGTACAGTCCCTCAACCACATGCATCAGGAATGCAGTGCATCAATTGCAGAGTTGGAGAACGTTCACCATAAACCGGCAGATACTCTCTCTGGTGATCGTTGGTAATAGGGAGGCTTGTGTGTTTCTAGAGGCTCTAGTCAATATTGGGGAACAGAAGCGCTAGGTCCTTGTCCACCTCTAGTATGTTTTGAAACGGGGTGCACTGGAAATATGGACTATAGTACTGTAACAGCAGGCCAGGATTTTTTGCGCCTCACATACTTCCTGCATCCTATCCACCTGCATCCACCTGTCACTTTCAATCACCAAGCTTTCTCCAGGGTCTTCAGGAATCATTAACATGTAAGGTCCAAGTCATGTTGGGTAGGTTTCATTTCAGCCACTTGTATTTGGAACATTCCAGCAACTTCTACTCACACATATAGTTTGAATAATCAATGAAAGTTGGTCAGAATTAATTTGACCAGTTGTGGATATGGCTATTTTTTGAGGTCAGAGGGTATCCAGGGACAATTTTGATAGTCCATGCCCAAATTCACCATAGCTGAAAACTACCCAATAAATGCTTCATTTTGCAACGTCGTGGCAGACCTTCGATGGTTGCTTCAAACTATCTAGAAGAAATCGGATGAAAGGCAATTTAAAAAACAAAATGATAGGAGATGCTATATCTGCCATCTAGGAATTGAAGGTGAGCTCTGTGCCATTGGCCTCTTATTTGTGGAGATGTGACTGAACAAGAAGCATTGGTGTGGACTGGCCCAATGATTAGACGTGTGACGCATCAGAAGAATGCAACGGAACGTAGACGGGTTAGACCACTTCTATGTGGAAAGCTGATGTAATTTGGGGAACGCCACATTTGTAATTTGATAACTTCATATTTCCAAATATTCAGTCATAATTTGTTATGTTTTTCCTGTTCTTTAGGTCCACCACCTGGTTTTGAAGCTTCCCCAAGAATCTCTTCAACGACCTGATAGATTTCTTCTTCTCAAGGAGCTGGGTGCTAATACAACCCCTCCACTCACAAGGACCCTTCATACAGTTCATAGCATCTATCAGGTATGTTGCACTTTATTTATTATTATATAAATATTAATCTGAAGATGTTTTTCCTCGATCTTTTCAGTTATTACTAAGCATCCATGTCTCATGTTCTTAGAGGTCAGTGGAGCGCCTCAGATTAAATTTTTGAACTAACATGGATGAAAAAACAAAAAAAACAATGTTTGATAACTCCAATCACAAATTCGGAGTTCCAAACTTTCGTTCTTGTGTCATCCTACTCGTCACGGGGGGAACCAAATTCATGCCTCACCATGCTCTCGTAACAGATTTTGAAAAAGGAATTTGCAATGACTGAGTAACATTTTTGTTTGCATAATGTGATGAAATTTCAATTAAATCTAATTAATTACCGCCAATAAGTCCTCATCGTAACTTCTGAACATACTGCAATCAGGTTGAAACTTGGTGGGTGGATGTAGCATGCCACTGGCTAGGTGAGTTACATTTTCGTTGGCATAGTGTGATAGATTTTAATAATTGAATCCAATTCAATACCCACTCCATTTGTCTATCCCTGCAGCCCTTCCCACTTGAACTTCTTGAGAGTGGTTTGTTTACCTTACTCCTTGGAGCTGCAAGGCTGGCCCTGCATGTAGAGCAGGGACTGTTTACAATTGTCTGTCAGCACTGAGTGGCTGGCATACAGCAATGGGGGGGATGTGAAAAGATCTGTCATCACCTGTGTTGGGCTAGATTTTTCCATTTGTGGATCCAAGTGTCTTTCCACTGGTCACTGCTACAGGCCTAGGAGGTGTGCTGAATACACAAAGTTTTTGTTGGGTACATACATCTAGCTGATGACACAGGCCTAAGGAATGAGTTAGTTGGGGGGTACTTTGTGCTTGGCCTGAGAGCAATATTAGGTTATTGTGGTAGACATGTTCGACGCCATTCCAAGGTTATGACAAGATGTCAATAAAGGTCAATTAATGTGAACAACAATAAATGTGGATTGGTGGAGAACAGGCAGTGTATTCGCCAGGATTCGCCCGTCCGCAGCTATCAAGAACGTTTTCAACTTGCGCTTGTTTATATAGTCACCTCAGCCCCTACACCACTATTGGTTCTCTAGTTTTGGATAAATAATGAAATAAATTCAGCACCATGCATATTAAACAAGCATTGTGCGGTGCTGTCAGAATAATGAGAAATATAATGGGGTCCTTGACGTGTCCTTGTTTCAGGATGGGCTGTGGTGAAAATAATTTGCCAGATTGTCCAGTCAGCCAAACTGGGAAAAACAGTTTACAATTAGCAAAACCTGGGCAGACCTCCCCAAGTACATTGTCCCCGAAAAGCAACTTTTAAATAGTCTCTTGGGAAATGTTATCAAAATATTTGCGAATGGCGTCGAATTGCAGAGGCTTACGTTGATGACAGTGGAAAAATAGATATTGTACCTGTGCAAGGGTCCCTCTTGACGTCACATGGGATTTTTCTTCTATTTTTGCTATAACTTTTGTGAGCAAAATTCGCCTACAGAAGCTACCGAACATGGCACGCCTGGAACCGCACTGAGGCAAAGATATGAGTGTTTGAATTTTTGGTGTGCGCGTCCAACGTGATTGTGGAGAATTGTTATTGCGTGGAAAGTAGGACGCGCTACTGCCCTTTGATGCTTAACTAAAATATCAACGGGTGCAATATTCTGGCCAGCGTATTATTTGTAAACATCTTTGGTCAATAAAACTCAGTACATATCATTGCTCAAAGGACATTTGGTGAGAAGTTATTGGACATACAGTCTGGAATTTTAAAGTAGTCTATTTTGGACCATTGTACTTCAGACTCGGTTTTGGAGGTCATAAACTTGATGGGGATGGGATCAGCTCATTCCCTGCAGGGCTCCAGATCCGAGGAGGGCCCCTCAGTTTCTCCCAGTGTGTCCTTGATGGCAGCCACATGGTCCTTCCTTACCCCAAAACCAGGGGGAAATTGGGGACCCATCATGAATAACCTGCAACCAAAATGGGAGCAACTTGCACTCCATGGTAGGCTCTTTTGGTGGGAAGGTCCTATATGATTATGCAATATAATTAAGGCAATGTCCACATAAATATGTTGGACTTTTTGTACTCTCATGGTATTGCATTATGACAGCCGAGAATACCCCAGACTGAATTTCAGCAGCCGATTAGATGGAACAGATAGGCACAACAGTCGCTATTGGCAAATTTGGCCTTGTGACATCATGGGGGAACCGCAGAATCCCCTATAAACAACCGTTGTTTGTTGCAAAACAAACTATAGATTGGAGCGAATAAAATCTTTCACAAAGCATTAAAGAATAATCTCATTCACTCTCCTTTTTTTTGTACTTCTGTTAGCATGGCACAAAAATGTGACATTTAACTGTGTTAAGTCTGTGGGCAGTCTTCCATGAATTCCTTAAATTTCCCAAAAGTCATCTTTAAATATCCCCAACATAGCAACATCCTGGAACCTCCAAGTTTAGGGTGTGGGGGTTTTGATATATTCTTTTCCACCTGTTCTTGGTCAAAGAAACTCCTGATACCATGACCATGGTCTTAATTTTGGGCTTTATTGTACTTGTGGTGAAGCATCCGTTTACTCCTCTTTTGAGGTTGGTGCCTGGACGGTATTCCAGACAAACTGAACACAAATTTTGCTTATAGTCGTCATTGCTTCAAGCGCTTTTCATGGATGTTTCGTGGTTACATTATTTATTCTACCTGACAAATTTTGTCCCCTTTCCATTGAGACTCAGCTGGACCTGGGACGGCATCGCAAACACATCCGATGAATTCCTTTTTTGGACTTGCCGGAACATTCACTTAAGGGGCGATCTGAAATTCTCCAGTATACTTCTGTAGATAGGCCTTATGAACTCCAGTGAACCGTGCGGTCAGAGAGAATATTGATCTTAACAGAGTTTATTGATTTCAGCTCAAAATTAACTGTTTTACAACCCCTTGGGAAACAAAAAAACTCCCCTTTTATGAAATTTTTCACACAATGTACTTGAACTGCCATCTCCTCACACAAGTTTCAATTAATTTCTGTAGGAATTGAACATGTGATTGCTCCTTGGGTAGTGGTCCACCAGGGGTGTTGCAAACTCCTGGTCCAAGGCCCCCTATGTCCCGTAGTGCCCATCATGTAGAATCACATGCAAATTGCTCTCCCACAAATTCAATTTTTCAAATTTTGTTGCACATCGTTGATGTTCGGTCATAATCATGTTTGATATCCGACCTTTAGGGTTCTCAGGAATTGACTTGAGGCCCAGTGTTGGCTTGACGGCTCATCATGTGTCAAATGCAATGTGTCTCCCTACAAATTTGGGTGGCACAGTGCTGATGTTATCATAGTGATGGTGTAATAGATTGTACCTACAGGCTTTCCAGGAATTTCTGATCCAAAATTCCACTTGGACCCTATGGCCCATCTTATGAAATGACACACAACCCGTAACTTCAGCTCAGTGGAACCTAACGTTTGCTCCCACCTCTTGAGTTGGTTGAACTGCATCGTCTTTCAGGTATTCTTTCAAACTATATACACTTTTAAGCATCCATATTCAAGTTATTTGTTAGAGATAGTAATGCATTGGTCTTTCTCTTCTTCCGGTCGCCAAGCTGGTCATCGAGTCGGCGAACACATGGACAGATCAATACCGTTGATTTTTCATACTGCCCAGGTGGAAGGTGACACGAATTAAACAAGAGTACTGTCTTCAGGTGGGTGACCAACTGACTGCCGGGTGGCTGAAACTATAATCTCTCCGTACAGTAGCCCCCCAACTACGATATATATGTCCGTACTTTTGTATTTGCTTCCATAAACTGGATAATTTTGTGATTGTCCCCCCACTTTTATGGTGGTCTGACCCCCAGATATTGGAGGAGAAAATTGTATGCTGTTGAAATAATACATATTGCTGAAATCAACCCCCAGCTTCCAGCCTTGTGGTGGGATCATTAACACTGACTGTAACCTATAAACACTGAATCCTTTTCAATATATCTCCTTTAAAACCTTTTACCCCCAACAGGTTTTGAGTCTTTTGTTAGACGCTGTCCCAACGAAGCTCACCGTACGTGCATCAGGTAGGTTTAGATCATCTTTACAGATTTAGCCATACCAGGGCTCTTGTCCATCCATCTATCCCTTATGATGTCCACTTGGAACAAAACAGAGATTATACTCACCGGATGAGGATACACCAAGAGACCAAAGTCACAGACTGAGAGCCTTGGAACAGGATGATTAGCGAGCCCCTACAACTGGAAAAACCCTTGAAATTACTACTCACTTTCGAACCCATACCAGGATTTTTCTATGCCATTAAAGAATGTTGTGCAAGTCATTGTCAATCGGGGCAATTTTTCTTTTTTTACGTGATATAAGTAATGTATATGGGCAGAAATGACTATCCCTTCCATTTGGATGCAGGGCCTTGCCGAAGCCGCTATGTCAATCGCTGCTACACAATCTTGCACATTTGCAGATGGTCAGAACGCAGAGTGCCTATGCCATGTGCCAGATGTCACCTGTTTAAAGTCGAAATGCTACTTTAGGACACTGATTTGAATGCTACGACGTTAGACACATGTTAAATGCTACATTAAGACATTCACACTGTTTTGAATGCTACTTCAAGACACTGGTTTGAATTCCAAGTTGAGACACTATTTCAAATTCTATGTTGAGACAACTGGTTTGAATGCTACAATGAGGAACTGGTTTGAATGCTACTTGAAGACACTGGGGGGTTCAATCACTTTGAATCACTGGTTTGAATGCTACATTGAGACCACTGCGTCAAATGATACATTATACACTGGTTTGAGTGCTGCATTAGACACCGCTTTAGAAGCTACGTTGCACACTGGTTTCAGTGTTTGTTAACCACTGTTTTAAATCTGCGTTGAATACACTGGTGTAATGCTATTTGAAGACATCGGTGTAAATGCTACTTTAGACATTTGGTTTAAATGTCTGAGACCCTGGTTTAATGCACGTTAAGACACTGGTTTAAAATTCTATGTTGAGACACTGGTTTGAATGCTATGTTGAGGCACTGTTGAAATGCGACATTGAGACCGGTTTGAATGCTACTTTAAGACACTGGTTTTAATGCTACTTTGATCACTGGTTGGAATGCTAAGTTGAGACACTGATTCAATGATCCTTAATACATTGGTTTGAGTGCTACGTTGAAACACCACTTTAAATGCTACTTTGAGACACTGGTTTTAGTGTTATGTTAAAACACTTGTTTAATGCTTTCATGAGACACGGGTTTGAATGCCGTTGAGACACTGGTTTAAATGCTACTTTGAGACACTGGTTTGAATGCTACATTGAGGCACTGGTTTGAATGCTACATTGAGACACTGGTTTAATTCTATGTTCAGAACCTGGTTTGAATGCTATGTTGAGGCACTGGTTTGAATGCTAACATTGATGCCACTGGTTAAATGCATGTTGCGACACGGTTTGAATGCTACTTTGAGACACTGGTTTGAATGCTACATTTGGGACTGGTGTGAATTCCACTGATGAGCAAAATAGTGAGTGTTTCTGTTGAATCTATTCTTCAATCTGCAAGAGAGAAGAGATGTGAAGGCGGAACATATCCAGGCCTACATCGCTCTCCCTACGACACGACCAGGCCAGTGAATATCACAGTGGCCTAGACCTGATGCTATGGAGCAGGAAGAAGGGTCAGTTTACTTCCCATTGTCATCCCCTCCGTTCCTTCCCCTTCTCACCCCCACATCTCACCCCCCCCCCCCCTCTCCGCCCACAGCTTCGTCCCACACCTTCCGCTCCCACACCTCCCTGGAAAACACCTTCTTCCGCACCCTTCCCTCCCACACTCTTGCACACTCTCCTCCTAGCACCTCCCTCGGCATACCTTCCTCGCACACCTTCCCTCGAACACCTTCCCTCGGCACACCTCCCTCCTGGCAACTCCCCTCCCACCTCTTGCATCACTACTCCTCCTACACCTTCCTCCTCGCACACCTTCCTCGCACACCTTCCCTCGCAACACCTTCCCTCGCACGACTTCCCTCGCAGCCCTTCTCTCGCACACCTTCCCTCGCAAAACCTTCTCGCACACCTCCTTCGCACCCCTTCCTTCCTCGGCAACACCTTCCGTCGGCACACACCTCCCTCGCACACTTCCCTGGCACACGCTTCCCTCGCACTCCTTCCTCGCACACCTTCCCTCGCACCCTTCCCCCTCTCACACCTTACACCTTCCTCGTCACACCCTTCCCTGCGCACACCTTCCCTTCCCTCGGCACACCTTCCCTCGCACACCGTCCCTCGCACACCTTCCCGCGCACCTCACACCATGTCCTACTTCACCGATCTACGACAGGATTCTACCACCACTTGCATGTCTCTACCACGTGAACTTGGGCACAGCGCGTGACATAATTTGGTATTGTTGCTAGAGAGCTAACAATAAATTCCACATTCAACACTCATCCTGTAAGCGCAGTCATGAAACACACACATCTAACACGCAACTTGTATTCGAGGCATCATAGAAATCGTTTTAAGTGCATGGTCAGACATTGTGGAGAAATCCAGTTGTTAGACGCCCCGTCTGTGAAATCTGAAGCTCTATTATCAATAATGAATTTGATTGAGGAATGAAAAAAAAGATTGAAGAGGACAACACAATCTAGATTTTCATTTAATGTTTGTGGGGTCTAATTTACTCTCATTCATCACCTGTGCCTGTGAAAGACTTGTTGTATGACCATTAACACTTTAAAAAAATTGTTCACTACTCAATTTTTTTTGAATCCGGTCAGAGTCGGAACTGGAACACTTCTTGTAAATATGTTCTCTCAGCAAACCGTTGTACAATTTGTGGAGGAGTTTTGAGTCCAATATTGACCAATCTGTATAGCGGGCGTAAATGAACGATGCCTGTCAGCTGGATAGTACACTATGTATATCTTTATATATATGCGTGTAGTAGGTAGAATCATCATCCAATCATCAATTTACCTTCACAATAGAAGACTGTGCATATAGGTATAACAATAATTCAATACTTATAACTTCCGATGTAGTGTTCGAAAGTCAGAACAATATGTTTTACAATACCTTCAATTCAAGTATGCATGCTCCCCATCGGGCGGGCCAGGGGTATAGACACATTTGTCGCCGTGGAGCTCTTTCATTTCGCCTATGTCCGAACCATCACATTGTCTTTTGAATTGAGACATTTATCGCAGTTATATATTTTAATATTGATGAGTGTGGAGATCACACATAGCGCTAGCGTAGGCGTCAAGCGTTCATGGACAAAGAAGAACATTTTTTTTTTTGTCGGTTTAGGTGCTGACGGACCCCAAAATTAGTGAGTTAGCGCATACCCTGACCGGAAATATTTGTGGAGTCTTGTGTTTGTCTTAGGATCTGTGTATTTTCATCAGAGATTATTGAAAGATCACTCTGCACACTGATTGTGCGAGGTCAGCTTACCAGTGTACCCAAATAGACCTTTTCGCAAATAGCATCTCGCAATGCATTGTCGTCTAGCTCAGGGGGCAAAGTAGGCAATCTATGGAAGGCCAATAGGAATTTCAGCGTAAAAACAACGATAAAATCGCTTTTTCAGTCTAGTCATTATCGCATTCCATCGATTTGTCACAATAAAGATATAAAAAAATATACATGACAATGTACTAACTTTTGCAGGCGAAGATGCACAGAGATAGAAGTAATTGAAATTTACAAGTTTTTCCAATACATGGCTAACACAAAATTCCCCCTGGAGTAATCCCAGCATCATCAAATCTATCCACAGTGCACCGCAACTTGCTATTTGCGAAAATGCTACTAGACCTTAGGCTTGCGTTTTAGTCAACTTCATTCCTCAATTAGTGACGTGATTGGGTCTGACAGTCATGTTACACCATTTACTCATCTACAGAGCAAACAGTCCCAAGAGAATGATAGTCAGGCCACGGCCAATGCTACACGGAGTTGTATACAAAATTACGTCCTCCTTGACAACACAGTGATACTGATAACGTGACTTCTTTTGCGTTCGAGTCATAGTCGCTGTGCAAAATTCTTCGTTAGGGCCTTCTTTGGACTTGGTTTGTGTCTTAGGGGTTTGTGGGAGGGGGACCTGGGAGGAGACGCGTCATAACTATGGCGTTGTGTGTGTGTGTATGTGTGTGTGGTCACACTTTCTCGTAGCAGATATCTTTGAGGGAAGTGCATGCGACAAAATATTCAGGGTAGCTTCGGTTGGGTGAAACCCGATCTGATTAGATTTGTTTGGGCACAAAAGTCACTAATTAAGTAAGGTACTTAGGCCATCTTTATGAAGTATGGTTAGGCTCGTTAACAGGTTGCGATGAAGTTAGTGCTATGGTGACTTGGATTGTCTCATAGAGGCGATATATACGGTAGATGAACTGATTAGGTTTCAGCATAAAATATGGTATAAGTCATCTAATTTGCATAATTTATGCAAAACTCAAAAGTTTGTGATTTTCCCGAAAATTGGTGAATATAGTCGAAACTTTCAGTCCCAAAACTTTTTAACAAATATTTGGGGTCCATGAGGTCATTCAAAGTACCCAATTTGCATAATTTATGCAAAATCTTCAAGATGCTTGGATTTTCATGACCTTGGTGGGTATGGTTACTTTTCAAGAGTTCCAAAAAAAATGATCATGATTCAGGGTCCTGGCGGCCATTCACAATTCTAAATTTTTGCATAATTTTTGCTTAATTTTAAAGTTTTGCCCGGATTTTTCGTGAAACCTTGGTAAATTGCCTGAAATTGCATACTTGTAGTTCATTTGAGTCCCACCTTTTCCACAAAACTTTTACTCCGTTAGTAGACACATGTGTCATAATCATCCCTTCACAAATGTTGAAAATTGGATCCCTGATTATAGGCTGTTTCGTTTAATGGCGAATACCCAAATCTTTTAAGCACACATTGAATTCCTTGTAAATGTTTGCATGGTTACTTATAGAAGTAAACACTGATCGCTCACCATGCGAGAGACAACTGGGGGCGATCGCCTTGTCTTTCTTTCTGTGAATGGTGATTTTTATAAACAAATTATCTATCACAACAGTCGACAAAAACGCACCCCTATCAACTTTTTTTTTCCCTGTCTCTCACTCCTGTGGCACTCCTTCGGCAGCAGACCCCGGACAAAGTCGTGAAGTCGGTCCATCGTCAGATGAAGGAGAAGAGCATCAAAACCCGGCATGGGTGTCTCACCCTGCTGATCGGAGCTCATCCATGCTCACCCCGTCGGCCCTGGCAAACCACTCCCCAGCCTGGTGCCGGGCATCCAGTATTCCCTGGGGTAACGATCTGGTTAACACCCGTTCCTCCAAGTAAGAAATATACAACATTCCCCCCCGACCCCCCCTTTCCACAGTGAGTCTCGGTGTGTTGGTCTTATCGAGTAGGGTGGTCACTGAGATGTGTCAGACCACCACTCGCAGAGCTCATCCCCACTCTGTACTGAAAATGGTGCATCGGGAAGAACAAGCGAGCATGCGGTGCTGTATGGTATGTGGTTTGAAAGTCACCATGATCAGGGGTAATATTTGTAAAGCACTTTGAGGCAAGTCTTCGACCTGGGAAGCGCTACTATAAGACAAGATATTATTATTATTATCTGTATGATTGTAATGAAGTCTTTAAATTCTGGCTCAGTAATTTACAGGCTATTCCGTTCCTTTTGGGAGAACTGACAAACAGTGTTGTCTCTTGTCCTGAGAGAGAAAAAAATCCCCTGGCCTTTATCCCACTCGTCAATATTGTACAATACCCCACCCTTTCTAGGGGGAGTGGGGTGGCGCGGTGGTAAAATATACCTAGTTGATTGTTCGTTAGGGAATCATAAACAAATTAAACCGATGCAGTAATAATAGAGGTTTAGAAAGCTGATGCGCAGTCGAGGGCTTTGAATTTTAAACAAAGGTCCCGATTTTCCTGTTTATTATTCCCATTCATGATAAGTCCACTAATCACTTCTAGTTTTGTTGTCATACAAAAAGTGTGATAGTAATGCCTACTATTATTTCGCATCAAAACGTTCCAAGAGTGTTTGATACCCGTGCAAGCTACATTCACGCGTGCAACCCCGTGTACATTGCTTTCGTGTTTTCACAGCTAACCTCATCAAATGCTTGCGCGCTTACATCGAACGCAAGGCATGCGTTCGCGGCGCTCATCCTTATTTGGTCAGCCGGTGTTGGTCAGCAAAATCGTAACTGGTTATAATTCACTTTTACACACCAATTCTACATAAATAGGTCACGTGGTATTTATGAATATAGGCTAAACCCTGGGAGGTGCAGGGCCAACTCTCAGAGCTCATTCATGTTTCGCAGGGGCGAGGTAACCAAATCCCTGCCTTGCTGCCACCACATCCACTGAACCTTTCTAGGTCGTGTTACTAATAAGGAGTAGATGTATTTCAAGATACTTCATGAAAAAAAAAGGAGGGATTTGAGGATAAAAATGAACAATTGACACATTAGCAAAATGGAACAGGAAATGATGAGAATGTGAGATGAACAGTTGAAAGGTTAGGTATAAAATTACACTATTGCAGAGTTGATGTCTGATAGGACAATCTGCCCACAATTAATTGATTATAGTTATCAATTCAAATGAATTGACATATGAAGTTAGTTATGGAATGTTCGTATGATGGTTAAAACATTGATCATTACTCTGCTCTTCAATAAGGATCCGTTGAGAGCAATATCACTAGCAAACACAGAATTGACACTTTTGACAGAGATGGGGAAAAAAAAAATACTGAAAGATTCAGGGGTGAATTTCACCAAAATTCGTCCTAGATACAATTGGTCAGAAGGTGCTGGAAATATGTTAACATGTCCATTCTTTCTCTTCACAGTGATAAGAACGGAAGTTGAACATGAAGATTGACCCCCGGCGTTCTTGAACTGTCTCCTCCTGAACCACAACCCACAGGTCTTCCACCCGCACCTCACCATTAGTGTACGGGAAGTGATGATTTCTTGAAACTGGCTACTCCTCAACCATAACCCTCCCAACCTGCACTTCACAGTCCTTGTACCGGTAAGGGATGGCATTCTTGAACTGTTACTCCTCAACCCTAACACTCCCACCCGCACTTCACCATCCTGGTACGCGGTAAGTGATTGCATTCCCCCCCCCTTCCCCAACAAAACCCCCTGAAAAACTGGCTAACTCCTCAACCATAACCCTCCCACCCGCACCTCACCATCCTTGTACCGGTAAGTTATGCATTCTTGAACTGGCTACTCCTCACCATAACCCTCCCACCCGCCCTCACCATACTTTACCGGTAATGCTTCATTCTTGAACTCGCTACTCCTCAACCATAACCCTCCCCCCCCCGCACTTCACCATCCTTGTAACAGGTAAGTGATGTATTCTTGAACTGGCTACTCCTCAACCATACTCTTCCACCTTCACTTCACCATTCTTGTACCGGTATTTGATGCATTCTTGAACTCGCTACTCCTCAACCATAACTCTTCCACCTTCACTTCACCTCTTGTACCGGTAAGTGATGCCTCTTGAACTGGGCTACATCTCAACCATAACCCTCTCCCACCTGCACCTCACCATCCTTGTACCGGTCATGATGGGTTCTTGACTGGCTACTCCTCCCATCCATAACCCTCCCACCCAGCCCTCACCATACTTGTACCGGGAAGTGATGCATTCTTGAAACTGGCTACTCCTTAAACCATTAAACCCTCCCACCCGCACTCACCATCCTTGTAACGGTAAGGATGCATCTGACTGGCTTACTCCTCAAAACCAAACTCTCCCCACTGCACTTCACCACTTCTTTGTACCGCGTAAGTTGATGCAATTCTAAAACTGGCTACTCCTCAACCATACCCTACCCACCTGCACCTCACCATCCCGGTGCCGGTTAAGTGATGCAATTATCAATTCTCTCCCGAACACAACCATTCAACCCACCACCTCTCATCTTTGTACCGGTACGTGATACATTCTTGAACTTGTTACGACTAAACCACAACGATAGGTCTTCAACCAGCACCTCACACTGTCCTTGTACCCGTAAGAGTGATGGCATTCTTGAACTGTATTCTCCCAAACCAAAACCTTTCCACAAGCACCTCACTGTCCTTTTAAAGGTAAGTATTGCCTCTGAACTGTCTCGACCACCACAACCATTCACCCGTACTCACCATGCCTTTTGTACTGTTAAGTGATGGTATTCTGAACTGGCTACTTCTGAACCAACAACCCTGACCCCGCATTTTAAAAAATCCTCGTACCGTAAGTGATGATTCTTTCCAGGGGCCAATCAGTTGGTCGAGAAAGTACTGGGAGGAAAGTCGCACCTCCAAACTTAGAGAAGAAAGTTTGGCCTAAATAAAATGAATGTCTCTTCAGCCATAAATTAACAATAATATCTAGATAGTTTTGGATGCAAAAGAGAGACAGTCTCTAGATATAACATAATCTGTTGATTTAGTACTGGTACATTGAGTTGGGAGAGAGACCTAGTCAGGGAGTTTCAGAGAGGAATCTCATAGTTGGAGAAAGGTAAACACTAACCCACCCCTTTGAAACAGTTCATTCAATGTTTTTGCCTGACTGAAGCAAAATTGGGAATTTGCCAAAACAAATGCCTGACCTGAATATTCAAAGTACAATGGGGAAGGGAGAGCTCGAGGGTGGAACCTCGAGTTACAATGACCGCAGTAGTAGTATTAGGTTGGCAACCTGACAAAAATTTGGTTATCGTCCAATCTCAGTGCTCATGGGCTGTCAGAGAATGACAGCTATGACCACATGAATTATATTGAGAATACCCGATTTGGGGAATATGCCGAAGGGTTTGGGGGTAAAGATCTGTGGATGGAGGTTCTCATGAAAGTTGGGGAACCCCCCCCCCTCCTCCTTACTCAAGTGGTTGCACCTTTGACAGTATATCTAGGATAGACCTTGCAATGAGTTACACTATGAAACCTGTGCCCTGCAAGTGAGCTTGTAATTATTAGCTGCCTATTTCTTCTAGGCCACATGAAAGTGGAGTGTGCATTTTGCGTGGACTGAAAGAGTGCCCATATCTGGCCTCACGATCATGTAGGCACGGGCTGTATCAGTGCTCGTTATTACTTTTGATGCCTACATTTCTTCAAGTTGGCCTTCTCTTCTGTCGACAGCCCGTCACTTCAGCAGTCGGGGACTCCTTCTACAAGACCACGTCCGAGGCCCTGTGTGTGACCCAGACGCTGGTCAGGGTCATCAGACCTATAGGCAAGTAGTCACAGACCTGTGATTAGGGAGCTTCAGATATCATGATGGGGACGCGGACTATGACGTAATGGTAAACCTACTGCGCATGCGACAACCTCACTAACTGCCATACTACATCGATCTGCGACGGAGTCACCCACTTTTCACATTGTCCATACGACATGAACTTGGACCCAGCCCGTGACATCAATCATTTAATAGGCTGAACAATAGAGTTCAGGAATTTTACGGTCAATACTAAAACGAGCAATTATAAAATGCGCGCATTTAATAATTATAAAAGCACTCAAACACACACCTCGGGGACACATGGGAAGGGGACTGTGTTGTATGCCCGCTGCCACCAGATTGGTGAGCTTCTCGTCATGCCCAAAATAACAAGTAGTTTTCCTGGTTTCCATATCCTGTTTGAAAGAATCGCAGAATAAATATAAGTGGCATTCTTCAAAATTTCTTTCATGTTCCTCTTTGGAATTGCATTTGCAGCGTATTACTCTATACAGCAAACTGATATAAAACATGTTCGGGTCACCGTCTCTGTGGAACATTGCAGTATGGAATTTATCACACTGGCCAGTATGGAGGACAAAACAACGCAGTACACAGAGAGCTTTGTAGCTATCGGAAATTCTGTGTCATACCACTAACCTGCCCCTCCGTCAAATTCATTCCGTAGGGTGGAAACATCGTTTGACTTCACGCCATTAGTTGCTGGACCTATTTGAGGGCACCTTGACGGGGCTGACTGAGGCGGCAGAAATAGACAGGAGGTCAAAGAGAGGGCCATATCCTGCATGTGAGTGCCAATCTTCAGTAGTGAAGCCATAGGAGGTAAAACGCTGGGCGACCTAAAAAATGGATTGTTCTAGGAATTCTGCCAGGAAAAAACTGCAAAAATTGGATGGAATCTGAGCTAAGAAAGTTTCAAAAATCAGCATGCTATAATTCATTTTTTTTATGGAATGCCTCAAAATTTGATCATTCTGCTTGTGGCAACAGTGTATCATGCACTGGGACTGCAATGAAATGAGAACATATTCTTGAGATTCTGTCAAATTTTTCACGTTCCCCAAAAACCTACCTCAGAGATACATTAAGGCTCTGAAAAAGAGATAATACTGGTATTCCAATGCTAAGAGATAGAGGTTTAATAATGATCCAAAAGCTAAAGCCGAGTCCTTAAAGCAATTACAGCCAAAATAATACTCTGTTGGTGTAAAAGTAAAGAGAATGAAAATCATTCAAAATCAGTTGTTTCAGGTTTATAGCATGTCGGTTGGGGAGATAGGCATCCTCAAGTAAGTTTCATATAATTTGTTGATTTTGGGCAAACTGGCAACCTTTTCATGATGGCATACCAATTATAAGGGAAAAGTTAAGACTAATTCTTAGAGTTTTCTTCCAAAATTGTTTTAGATTAAGACGTCATCAAATGTTGGCAACGTTTGAAACCTAGCAGTGATTATAAATCAATATCTTTAAAAATTTGTAACTTTATAACCCGAACATGCTAAAACAGGTTTATTGGCATGATTTCAAATGCACAATCATATGACATTTAAATAATTTTTGGCTGCACCTTCGCCCTTAAACAACTACTTCAAAGCGGTATTTCTACTCTGAAAATACTGACCACTATACCTCCCCTTACTCAAGCAAACTAGCCTGACAGCAGGCAATGCATAGTCACTGAAAATGGTGTTTTTTGGCAGTTTAGACCGTCAAAAGCACTGGACCTGAAGGCATTACCCTACCGTGTCCTCAAATACTGCAAACTGGTTGCCCCCATACTCACCTCCATCTTCAATTTATCTCTCGAAAAAGCTCAAATTCCGAAGGAATGAAAACAGGCAAAAGTGACTCTCTCAAGAAGGGCGAAAGAGCTCATCCCACAAAGTACCGTCCCGTGTCACTTACCTGCATTGCTTGTTAAGTCCATGGAAGCATGAATGCATAGCCAAATAATGAACTACCTTGAACAAAATAACATATTGAATGAACCTATCAGCATGGCTTCGAAAAACCCGCGGTTCCTGCGGCACTCAATTAGTTCTTACTGTTGATGACTTACTAAAGCTTTAATAATAGGAAACCAAGTGGATGTTATCATCTTGGACTTCAGCAAAGCCTTGCTTTGATTGTGGTGCACCATTTGCTTACTCAAAAAGCTCCATGCATATCGGCATCAACAAACAGCTTGTATTATGGATTAGATCGTTTTGGTGGGAGACACCAGGCCGGTGTTCTATGGGGCAGTCTTCGTACTATCAAATGGTTGGCTAGGAGTTCCACAGAAGTTTTAGGTCCACTTTTGTTTTTTTGACATAAAATGACATGCAAAACAGCTTGTCCTTCTAATACAGTTTGTTGTGATGGTTGCGTAGTTTCTAGGGAGATTTCTTCTGAACAAGACCGTTAAGGCGCATACAGCAGGACTTGGAATGCTCTACGGTGGCCAGACAGACTGGCAGATGAACCATTAATGCATCAGAGTGTTATGTAACAAACATAAAATCCGATCCATCACACCGATCGTTTTTAGAAAACCACAAGTTGGAATTAGTCACGTCTCATCCCTACCTTGAGTGCACCTCCAGAATAACATGGAGTGGAACAATTACACGTAGCAAATACAACTACTAAAGCCTTAAGAGTGCTTGGTCTCTTAGAAGGAACCTCTCCAACTGTTCTGAGAAATGTGTGAAACCGCATTCTTGTCTCTAGTAGGCCACACTTGGAATAACGCTTCTGTTGTCTGGACCCAACCAATCAACCCAATATTGATGCTATTGATAAAGTAAAAAGATCAGGTGCTAGTTTGTCAAAACAATTATCCGGTGCACCCCAGTACTGTTTACGAAATCTTCTTTTCTCACTACACTGGGTTCCCCTCCAGCATCGCCGCAAAGTGCTCCGTCCTGACATTACTTTATAAAGTAAATAATCTTGTAGATATTCCTAGGGAAACTTCCCTCGAATCCACACAACCCCGTAGGGGTCTTCGCCATGCAATACTCTCAATTTCCGTATCCCTTTGGTCGTTTGAAATGTGTACAAGGAATTTTTTTTCCCACGGACTATTAAGGAGTGGACGCACTTCCTGAGCTGGTTGGTTTATCCCCTTTAGTAAATTGCTTTCAAGTCACAAGTGTATCCCTTTGTTTTTTTGTTTTTCCCCTGCACCCGCCGGGCTATCATGCTCTTAATTGAGCCCAGCCAGTATCCTCAGTGAAAGCAGAAGTAACTGATAACTTACTTTCGCTGTGCAAAACACTTCAATCGAACGTAAATGTCTCAAAGGCTATTAGAGCTCTACAAAATTTAGCTTGCTGTTTTTGATTCCTTGACGAAGTCAGAGGAATCTATGCATCACTGACATTATGTGTGTGTGTGTGACGCTTAGCCTTGTTAACACGATAACACGCAACCCGCTTGGATGAATCAAGTTCATACTTTGTATATGGGTTCCCAATAACGAGTACATATCTCTATGTTTTGAGGGCAGGTCGAAGGTCATGTGAGGTCAAGTTTTGAAAATCTTGTTATCACGATAATTCCAGAAGGCCTGGTGCGTTCAGGTTGAAATTCGGTATGCAGCTTCTTATGAGGAGTACAGGAACCCTATTGTTTTTAGCTCAACCACTTGCTAGTTTGAGCTATTGTGTTCCCAATGTCAATCTACTTATCTATCCTATCTATCGCAGTCTGTAACTTTTGCTTTTTGGCCACAAAATGTTTTGTTCTTGATGATCTCGACCAGATTTAGTCACAATGTTTATTGACTGATGGGTCATCGTTGACCACCTAAACGTCAAGGTCAAATGGCATTGAGGGGCACAACGGGCCATTGGGGGTGTTCAGGAATTTTTGGCCGGGCCCAGTTCGGGCCAAAGGGCCCAATATGTGAAATAACGCAAAATCTTGTATCTCTTACAAATTTAGTTGCATAGTGCTGATGTTCGGTCATAATGATGGTCTAATAGACGTCCCTTTAGGGTGTTCAGGATTTTTGTTCCAAGGTGCCGACTTGGCCTGAGGGCCCATTTTATGATATTTCACACAATGGTGCTGAAATGGGCATTCCTCCCCACCAGCTTCAATTGATTCTCTTCAAGAGTTAATGTAATGATCCGTTAGGTAGAGGCCATTGCGTGTTCGGAATGTTTGGCCCAGGGCCCCCCAATTTTGGGCCCTCAGGACCCATTGATATGAATCTGTTAAATCTGTCTCTCCACAACAGTTGCACCATGCTGATGTTCGGTCATAATGAGGGTCTAGTAGCCGTACCTTCAGGGTGCCCAGGGATCTAGGACCCCGGGCCCACAATGTGAATTCCCCAAAATGCCTTCTTTCTCTTACAAGTTTTGTGCACAGTACTAAAATTTGGTCATATTGATGGGCTAACCAGTCAATACCTTTGGGGTGTTCAGGAATTTTTGATCCACGGTCAACCCTCACTTGGGCCGGTGGGCCCATTTCATGGATTTCACACATTGGTACTTGAAATGCATCTCCTTCCACAGTACTAATTGATATGATTAAAGTTCCATGATGCTCCGTTGTCAGTGTCCTTGGGGGGTTGCAAACTTCTGTCTGCAGGCCCAATGTTCGGGGCCCTAGGGCCCACCATGTTTAATCATGCAAAATGCTCCTACAAATTTTGATGCACAAGTCAGTGCTGATGTTCGTATCTATAATGAGGGTCTAGTAGCAGTACCTTCGGCCTCAGAATTTTCGACTTCGGGCCCATTTGGGCCGCGAGGGCCCATCACTGCAGTCACGCACAAATTGTCTCCTCCTACGTGCTGATGCTTGATCTATGAGAAAGTCATACTATTTTGCTATTGGATTTTTGGTCCCCAAGGACCCCCTTGAGCCCTACAGCCTATCTACTCTATCCAGTGTGTCAACAATTGCTTTTGGGCCCCAACTGTCATTCTGTTGATGGATGTAACCAAACTTGCACACATTGTTAATTGACCCATGAGACATGTTTGACCTTTGTGTAGGTCATGGGCAATAAAGGCATTATTATAAAATTTCAAAATTTATCTTCTCCTACCATACTTAGATTTTTCTTGAAACTGTTTCCATATTCCATTGAGGTGCTCTTATCAGCTTGTTTGCAGATTTTGGATACAACATCACATAAGAGAATGCCACAGTCATTCTTTTGATGATATTGACCCAAACTTGGACCCGAATGTTCATTTACGTTTGTGATTTGTGGAGATCAAGGTCAGAGGTCATTAAAGGGCGCAATAGGCTATTGTGTGAAATTGCCTTTTTATCTCAATTGGGCATTCTTGATGGAGTTTGACTAGTGAGTAACAATGTTCTTGACTGCTAAGACCTGTTGGCCATATAAGATCATGTCAAGGTTGTCAAAGGCACGATAGGCCATCGCTTGAAACTGCCTTCTTGGCCTCTGATCTTGAACATTTACCAATGTATAATGACTTCGTCTTGGTTACATTGTGCCTTTCGAGCTACAGCACTATTGGTGCTCTGTAAATTTTGGCTGGTTTTCATTATCAACTGCAAATCCCTCTCTCCATCGAGACGGATTGAAAATAAATGAATACCTGTATACTGTACAGCGGCAACTGATCGCGAAATGGTCAAGAACAGCAGTTGAGAATCCAATGTTTTGTGTATTCTGTGCAATAAGCACTAGTCCCTGAAGTCATTCAATATGTGGACATAATTGAATAAACTACTATAGACAGAGCAGTGCCCCCCCCCCTCCACGGGGGAAATCGAGAGGGTTGGTCGGGTGCGGAGCGAATGCGAAGAAAGAGAGAAGAAGATAAAGAGGTAATGATGGTTCGGGTGTGCAGGTAGGTTGAGGGTGCACTATGGTGAAAGATACTGCTGAACTGTCATCAGGGAAATCTGACCCTGTCATGAAACTTTGCCTCTTGTTGGGGGAATCCTGCGCCGCCCCTGAGACAGGGTTCTAACTTGGAACATATCTGGAAAATTGTATAAATACTAAAACATTACCAAAACCGGAATCAGACAGTATTAGGTGCTACTGATATCCCTACGATATCAGAGGACAGAAGATTGACCACTTCCTGGTCCATTTCCAGCCTCCATAAATCCAGAGTGGCACTCTGGTCAAAATTTCGGAAATCGTAATCTTTACTTTCGCCCTTTCCCTTTTTCGCCCTGATGTGACTATTTTATCCGCCAAAATATTTTAGTATCTCTACTTTTTAAGTGCTACTTCTTCAAGATGAAGATAAATGCACTGCAAATGTTCTCTGACAGACAACAATAGTTGGAGTGGCAGTTTGGGCTCAACTAGGGTTCCAATTGCTTTTCTCATAAAAATCCTTACTTATTCGCCTTGGGATTTTTGACAGTCTCTATGCTTTTTGGCTTTTCACAGTACACCAGCTACAGTACTGTACCCTGACTGTTCCAAATATCAAAGCTTCCTGGAAGATTAGTGAATCCAGGCCTTGGTTTTGGCAGCAACCCTGGAATCCGGCCCCGAACTTAATTTTTGCACACACGACCTACTTCGTTAACATGGAAACTGATCACATCAGGGTGCATCAGGATCACTGTCATCACAGAACAAAACCGAGTCCCTTCCTTCATAGGGGAGGGACATATCATGATGGTTTGTCCGGGTTCAGCCGTCCCCATGCAGTTGTCTGCTTTTGTGACAACCTTCTGGGTACAAGAGATTTCGCACAATATCTTAGATTTTGTGTCGAGTGTGGGTGCAACGCTTGATTTTCCTACCACGTTCACCTTCATTAGGGTCAACGATTAGAAATTTTACCCTAATAGGCCGAGGCAGTGTATGTGCAATGCAATGACTACGATGGATTATGGCTCCCTCTCGTTGAGTCGTTGATTGTCAGTTTTCACTAGGATAATCCTGAACGGGAAATAGTAGGCCATAAAACTACTTAGCTCCTCCCAAAATGTCCACCTTGGGTCAGAGAACTAGACTCTGTGTTTTGTCTGCAGCGGCAGTATGTCGAGTGAAGGGCTCTCCTGCATATAATTTCCCCTTTCCTACAAGCACACTCTAACTTAAAGTGAATTCCAGCCGAATTAGTATTCTTCCTGTGTTATTGTTAAAGGAATAAAAAATCATTTAAATATCACTTTTGTTCCAGGTTTCATAGCAATTTTCGGTTGAAGATATGCTTCCTCAATTTTCATAAAGTTGCGATTTCGGCAAACTGGGCAAACTTTTTGTGACTCATATCTACCATCATAAGGGAAGCGACATTTTCTACTACATTTTTCTCTCTCAAATTGGTAATATGACGTCATCAAATGTTGCCATTTTGCAAAATTGCCAAATTAGCAGTAAATATTTGTAATTTTTTGGAAATCCATAACTTTATAACCGAACATGCTATGAACATGAACAACGTTGATTGGCATGATTTTTAAGGAAGCGACATATTTTCTTACAGAATTTTCTCGTCAAATTGTAGATATGACGTCATCATTGTGTGCCAATTTGCAAAATTGCCACTTAATCGTAAAATTTGTAATTTTTGAAAATCCCCATAACTTTATAACGAACATGCTATACATGAAACAACGTTTGAATTGGCATGATGTTTATGCACAATCATATACATTTAAATATTTTTGGCTAAATTTCCCTTAAGAGACAATGACCTAGTCATGCCTATGGCCTAGGGACTTACAGTAAAGGTAAAAAGCTAGGTCAATTCCCTGCGCCCCGTTTGAGGTTGTAGTCAGGCGGCACAATCGAATACACATTGAATACGGGAAGGTTTTTTGGAAACAATTTTGCACATGCTTTCAATGTCTGTCCTAGCATGTTTGCAAGGAGTGTATTTCTACACACAGTCACACAGCCTACACACCGTACCGAGTAGGTCTATAAACTAATACCTGCCCGCACACAACCAGACAACAAAACGTGATACCTCTGAATACCCCCACCCCTCATCAAACCTGCACCCCTCCAACTTTCTTTTGTAGGTGTTGACAAATCCCCACACTTGTTACAACCCAGGGTGTGATGGCACTATTGTGTAGCATAACACATTCAGAAACGAAGCGAACATTTGACTTACAGTAAACAGTTTTGTCCTAATTTAGGTTGGTTCAACGGCTTTCCTGTTGGCAATATTCATTTGCACCACATTGCTGCTTATTGTGGTGTAGGATACAATATCACAGTGACAAACAGTCGGCCATAAATTCGAGGTTCACAGTACATACATATACAGCTTGGTTTATTTACTCAAATGGCATGCTAACATTGTTCGAATATGGCCCGTAGGTGTTTTGAATCTGACTAACGTACACATTAGGAGGCCAAACTTTGGTCTATTGTGTGTCATGTGCGTTTACATTGTTAACACTGGGCTGAATGTGTTTAGAGAGAATAAGGTACCCGTACTGATAACATCTTTGTGCTGTCTCGTAATAAACTTGGAGTTAGTATTGTATGTACACACTCTCCGCCATAATCAGACTCTCTGACAACTTAGCGATCCAGAGTAGTACTCTGCTCTCGGTTCCCGATTCTGCACTGAAAAAATTTTTTCTCATTTTTCTATGATAAATTTTTGACCTGTTGCCATCTTTCAGTCATATGTAATAAGTTTTCCCCTTTGTGCAAAGTCTCCACTGCGAAGTCTTCAACTCAAAAAAGACATGGACTGTGAAATCACCGGGCTCATCTGGCCTATCAACATGAATGATGAAGACCCTACTCTCTATTGCAGTGTTTTTCTCCTCCTCGTTTCACTTGTCATTCTGGCTCATTCCGTCAGAATTCATCAGGTATTGTTTCATTGATTGTAACAGATGCGTGAGGCAATCATCCTCTGATGCACCCGCGGCCGCTCGCTCCTCCTCCGTAATCAACCATGCTCTCTGAGGTGAGCGGCGGACTGTCCGATACGTTGTCCTGTTTACCTTGCGTCAACTGGTGTTTAACACAAGTAGTGGAACACCATACCTATTATGGATCACGCCTCAAGCAACCTAGTCAAATATCGACGACATGTGTGGGTGCTCATGGATAGATATCCGAGTCACAGTCAAAATCGCCTCAACACCTCAGCGTCAAAATTGTTACTCGAGATTCCTTGGTGGGTTCACTGGCCGTCTGGGAAGTAGGGAGAGCCGGGGGATAATTCTCCGATCAGTATCGAGTTCGTATGTCCCGATTGGGGAATCAATGAATATAATGAGTGGGCATTGCAATGAATGGGGGTGTACTCCCGTTTTTTTAGCGCAGTATTAAGTGGCTGAATAGTGTTTTATTGAATAAATGTTGGCGATATCCATGTGTTGCATAAAGGTTTGCTACCACAGCCCTGGTCCATTGTAGCATAACTAACTATAATGTAAGAGGATTAATGGTTGAGCGGGTCGCACTATAAGCAATAAAAATTGAATAGTTGTGACATCACTGTAATCATTTCCTCCCCTGATTGGTCAACACTTTAATTCTCCAGTTCATCGATAGTTTATCGCTTCACGGGTTCTGTCCGTATTTTATCGTTAGTGTTTGCGTGTGACCTTTGCTATTTGGTACGGCGTGTAGTGAGAGAATTTTTATCGTTCTCATCACAGTGCACCGTGCTCAGTAGAATGTTTGCTGAATGTTCTGTTTTCCTCCACATACAGTTCGAGTAGAATCCCTGGAATGTCTGATATGACCTGAACCTAAACTAATTATAATAAAACCATCTTTGTCATTGTATGATGCCTACTTCTCCTCCCCCCCCCCCCCTCATACCCCAACAGGGTGAGTCAACGTACCCTTACTTTGATAAGATGACTTAAATTCCTTGAAAATGACCCACTAGTTGACTAGTGGTTTACTAGTTGGGTCCTATTTCTATGAGTGGGTCTTTTATTTTTCATTACTGACACCACCCCTTCAGTCAGTTTGTGACTATCCAATAGGAATAGTGGACACTCATGTGACACGGACTCCACATTGGCTGACCATGCCCAGGTATTAGGAGGCATCACTAAATTGTAAGTTCACATTCGCCACTAGTTTAGCCTCTACTACGGTTGCCAAGCAATAGCGCAACCAGAAAAACATTAGAGGTGTTTATGGGGGCTTCCATACTAACATTTTTCGCCCATACGTATATTAGCTCTTTACTGTTGGACCCTCAACTTGCTTTGGACCCCTAACTTTCAACGAGTTTGTTTGCGCCCCTGTGCCAAAGATTCCGCAAGGGTGTGATCAATTCTAAACAAACCGACGACAGATCGAACATCCAAAAAAAATAAACGAATGGACAATTTCTCCCAATAACATTTGGTATGCTCTGCTGCACTATTTGCCTCAATAGGAGTCTGCTGTGGTTTTAGGTTGTTATGGTGTATGAGAACTTGTTCCAGTTTGTGTGACTTGCGAGCGGAGGGGCCTGGGGGGTGGAGCCTTGGTGGGCTTGGGCCTTGGGGGGGGGTGCGAATGATGTTTTCCCGAATAGGTTAATCAGTAGAAATCCAGGAAAAGTAATTTTAATTTCCTGCCCAATTTGTAGGTCAAAGTTGAGTCATTAATATTTTGAAGGGTTACCACCTACTCTGAACCCAAAATCTGAAAATCCAATTTGGCAACCCCTTACAGATCGAGTTGGATTATCGTGTACTTGATGCCGTGTTAATGTTACTTGGAGGTACCTACGGTAGCCGTCTTGAGGTCTAAGGTCAATGAAGGGGCATAAGAGCTGTAATCATCAAGAACGAAATGCATATCTTCTCCATTCCTACACACTTACCGTAATTCTCAGCAGTCCCGTTGGGATGTCCTTCAAATTCAAACTTTGCGTCCATTTTTGGCCAGGCTGTTACGAGATGATGTCCTATTCCTCGTGTTTAAAAATTTGGAACTAAAATAACAGCCCAAGGTGAAGCATAGAGCTACAAAGGAGAGACTGGATCCATCTCTCCTCCTTGGGTGCATCTCCTCTATCTATTGATTTATCCTTCGCATTCACGCGCCTGTCGGAGCGTGGTGATGTTACGCCAGGGATTCTCATTATGCCACATGCAGTAGCTACGATTCGGCTATCTAGAAGTAAGGCCCCGTGTCTATGGGCTAATAATGTCTATCATCGGCGTGGCACCTCGTCAAAGACAGCTGCACACTGCAAACTGCTCTTTGAAGCAGATGTATGCAAATCCCATCCCTGATCGGAGAACTTTACCGTTTATGTGCCACCCAATCCGCCTGTGATGACTCACAGTGACACTGCTCTGCCGGACTTGCCTGGTTTTCTCACCTGGAGAATTCATCAAGACCAAGAGCGCATGCACCCATTAAAATTTGGCAGTCATCAGCTTTAACAATTTCAACATAGATTTGGGGTCATGGGGTCATTTAATGTGTCTAATTTGCATAATTTAATGTAGAAATTCAAAGTTTGTCAATTTTCCATCAACCTATAAGTATGGCTATACAGTCACTGACTTGCTATGGCATCTTTCAGCCTCTAGATCAGGTTGGTGGAAATATGCTAAGCGCTTAACAAAAACAACCCAATTTTTTGAAACATGTGACTGTTGCTGCTACTATAGCGTATGGCCACTGTACAGTTGTGATGGATTTATTGAGCCTGTCAACTGTCATACGCATGGACGCATTTCAAAGGGCAGAAGCCACACATTATAGTCTTGTGTATACAAGCCTCAAGGTTGTTCAGACAGTTGCAGGGTGTCGTGAGGTGTGCGTGCATGTGTGTGTGTGTGTGTGTGTGCGCGCGTGCGCGCGTGATATGACTTCTCAAGCACCGACCTATGGAACACAAACCAAAAGATCGTGGACTATCAAAGCCACACAATTTGTTCGTGATGGATCCAAGTCAGCAGCGGGCACGGGGCAGGCTGGTGATTTATTGCCACGAGGTGGTGAGGTTGGGGTTCGTGATTGAGGGTGCAGCCTCCTTGCTGTAACACAGGAATTTTCTCTCGATAGAAGTGTAAATTGATATCGAGGTCAGTGTTTGGAGTGCAATGCTATCAAGAAGGATAAGCGGACAGTCCTATGGGTACCTTCAACATTAATAGCAGTGTTGTATCAAACCACAAGGTATAATACATGGCCAGTCAAATTTTGTTCATCTGTGTGGCTAGCCAAACCAATGGGGTATGATTAAACTTATGTCACTGTCTCATCGTTACCACGACGTGCTAGAAAAAAAAAAAAAAAATCCAATCCCTTGACCGTCCAACCCCAGGAATTTCGACCCTTCAATAAAGGCCAGTGAGATGGCTAGGATTTTCTGAATGCTGACATCAAAACCCCATACCAAAACTTCAGCTGATTCAAGTTACAATCAGCTATTGTCTAAATTGTTTTATGACATCACGGGGGAGGGGGGAACTGCAGTATCCTCCTATATACAAGTCAATGTACCACCAAACAGCTTGGATGGGATTCGAGAAGACCTACCTCCTCATTCGCAACCTATCAAGGAGTAGTCCCATTCATTCCTTAGTGATCTTTTTTCGTCTTCCAGTATCACGATGCAACTTACAGTGCACCATTTACTGTGTAGGGTCATGGGCGGCCTTTTCGTTCGCACCGTTCCCCTTGTGATGGTCATAGATTCCTTGATGTTTCCTCAATATTGATTGGCAATATCTCAAAAAGACAACATGCTACTGTAGAAACTCCAAATTTTGGGATGTTGGGTTCGTTATGTTTTTTTGTAGCGTCAACCAGCTATGCTGGGTGTGCTATTGTGATGCCCATTTCACTCTATCTATCTGTCTGTCTGTGTGTCCATCCGTCCGTCCGTCTCCTCCTGCTGCCTGTCCCGCCCCGTCTGCCCAAAGGTTTTGTCCACTTGGGCACGAAGCCGCCCATTTCATGAATTTCACACATTAGTCTTGAAATGCATCTCCTTCTCAAGTACTAATTGATTTTTAGTTACGATGTAAGCTCCTTGTTTATTGGGTCCCTTGGGGGTGTTTGGCAAACTTCTGGACGAAGGCCCCATGTAGGGGCCCATCATGCTTCTACATATTTTGATGCACAAATCAGTGCTGATGTTCAGGTCATAATGAGGGCTTAGTAGCCATACCTTCAGGGTCTCAGGAATCTTGGACCCGAAGCCCATTTTGGGCCCGAAGGGCCCATCACGGTGCAATCACGCAAAATGTTTCTCCTCCTACAGTGCTGATGGGCTTGATCATGATGATGATCTACTCTAATCCAGTGTGTCAAACAATTGCCTTCTGGTCCCCCAAAACAGTCTTCTGTGATGGATGTCAACCACAACTGGGACACTGTTTAATTGACCCATGGACAGGTTGACTTTGTGAAGGTCAGGGGCAATATAGGGGCCATTACTGTATAATTTTTCCGAAAGTATCTTCTCCTACAAGTAACTTAGATTTTCTTGGAAACTGGGTGGGTCATAATGTTCCTTGGGATGTGCTCTTTTCAGCTTGTGTGCAGATTTTTGATACAATATCATATAGTGTCCGTTCATTTGACCTTTTGGTTATTTGTGAAGGTCAAGGTCAGAGTCATTGAGGGGTGCGCAACAGTAGGCCATTGTATGAAATTGCCTTTTTCCCTCATCAATTGGGCTTCTTTTCTTCTATGAATGTTGACTATAACGGAGTAACAATGTTCATTGACTGCTACATTTTTGGCCTCATGAAAATCATTGTCAAAGGCTGTCAAAGCAACAATAGGCCATTTCTTGAGACTTCCTTCTTGGCCTCATGTCTTGAACATAACAAATGTGTCCTTGTAATTCATCTTAGTACATTTTGTGTGGTTTGGAGCTACACTACCATTGGTGCTCTTGTTTTTATGTGGAACCGGGGTCAAATTTGTGAAAAAACATTGGAAATTTTGAAAACTGGATATTTTGGCAAATTTTGGCTTGTTTAACAAAACACTATCTCGACCCCACTTGGATGGATCATGTTCATACTGGTTATGTGGTGTTCCCCATGATTAGTACATAACCCTATTGTTTGGTGGGTGTCAGGTCAGAGGTCCGCCTGCGGTCACCAGAGGTCAAAGTGTGAAACATAAGTCCAGAATGGTTGGCCGGTCTAGCAGGCAGGTTTGAAATTTTGGTATGTACTTTCTTATGGGGAGACATAACCCTATGTGATCCTGCCGAGGCAAAAGGAATTTATGCATCACTCACTGTCGTATGTGTGTGTGTGCATGTGTGTGTGTGTGACACCTCTTGTCAGCAATATATTAAACGAACGCAGCAGTATCAAGTTTACTTAAGTAGGTTGGGTTGGACATATGAGGATGACCCCTATTTTTTTTTTGGTGCCAGTTCAACGTCATTCACGGTCACCACAGGGCAAAGTTAAAAAGCCTTGTTCGCACACGATATCTAACAAACGCAAAGATGTATCAGTTAAAATTAGTATGTTGTTGCACGTAGGGTGAGGGATGAACCCTATTTGTTTTTTTGTTTGGTTGAGTCTAGGTCATTAAGATCACCTTATGACAATCCTTTTTATATATCTTGGCAACGGTAACATTTTAGAGGGATGACGTGTATGGGAAGTTTTGTTTCCTCTCTGGGAGAACTACATCGGCTGACCGACTTTGACCTCATTTTGACCTTTAGCCTCTTTTGACCTTGGTACCATTGAGTGTTATTTTGTGATGACCAGATTCGTCTTGTTGAGACAAACCATAACGTGAATTAGACTACTGTATTTTACAAAAAAACACACTCCTTCATCACACAGCTCCTAGCTCCTATCTCAAGGAATGCCCTGTGTGAACGGGTCAGACATCCTAAAACACTGATGTTGTAGAACTTGACGTTTGACATTGACATCTTCACAGCAAAACATTTTAGAGAGATGTTGTAATGAAAAGTATTGTTCGTCTAGGCCGACCTGCATGTATTTTCCTATGCATGTGAGCCTACATGTCGTTTGGACGTATGAATATTTCTTGTGGGGCCACCTGCCACTCGCAAGTTAAGATGCTTTTGTCAAGATTTACAAAAATATTTGACATAATGTGCCCAGTGCCCCGATATATATCCCTCAGTCAAGTGGCATGTTATACCCCAATGTGAGAAATCCCTGCACCTTCACTGCCACCAAATTAGTGAAGTGTGTAGTATTACGATAACCTACACCTGTATGACTCCCAATTGTCCGCCTTTTCATTATACCCAACAATTTCTAGGACAGACTGATATCATCTTGTGCAACGCAGTAATGAGTATAATATCCTCCATCCATGTTGTCCTATAGTCCACAGTGGTTTTGTGTGGTCTCACTGGTCCAGTCTCAGGACACACTTATAAACTTACAAGTCTACTTGTGATATTAAGCTCTCAGTGTACCAATGCATACCCTAACCCTCAGTGTGTTGTTTTTTTGGCCTATGACAAACTTCAAACGATTTTTTTATGAGCATTCTCAACAAAGTAGGCCATCTAAAGTTAATTTAAAAGGGTACTAACCTTAGTGTATAATGGCAGAGTGTGGGGTGAGTGCCCCTGACAGGTTTCACTGGACTCGAAAGATGGCCTAAATACCTGGAGGTAGGAGCAGGCGGAACTTCCTGTTTGATACACTGTTTCCAACATTCGGTACATGTAAGAACCCCTCACCGTCAGCGTGAACCCAGAACACAAAATTGAACCCAGCACAACCAGAGCACAGTACCACCTACCAACCCCACCCCCCTCCATCACGACAGTTCTCTGCACAAATTTGCAAACATTGAGTTTGAACTGAGTGGGCTTACAACATTAAACCTTCTAAGGCTCAGTGAAATTTAGCATTTTAGGACGTCTCAAAAACCTATTTTTTTTAAAATCATACTATTATAATAATAGTCAACGTTAATTAGACAAGGGCACGATATCTTTATAACAGCTGGGGCAATGACAGAATGCCCGTAATTTACCTACCCTGCTTGAAAGGAATACGGTTATCATCGTTCAAACCTCAAATCAGACCAATACTGCCATAACTGGCTATCCCTTGAAACTGAAACCGCCAACGCTCCTCTGCTTTGTTTATTTTTCCACCCCCCCCCCCCCCTCCTCTGGTGTTGTGGGTCATTTCAAAGGCTTATTTGAGGGTAACAGAGTGAGAGTGATGTCTGAAATAAGCCCATCAACCAATACCTCCCCACAAGCAGCCTACTGTACCCATATTTAACCCTATGTTTTGTTTGTACTGTGGGCGGAAATTACTTTTCTGGTTTTCGTTCCGATGGATAATAAATTTTCTATCTATCCTAATCTATCTATCTTTCTATGACTTCGTATGTCCTGCAACAGCCCCTTAATTTGCATAATTTTGAAAAATTGCAAATTAATTTTGTCCTGTGTGAACAAAACTTGGCCGGCTGGGGACTTCAATTTGTTCCTGACCAGCGCAGTTCAATTTTTTGAAGTCCACCGCAGTCAAATTTTGCATCTTCTTGTGATTTCCCAACTTTGTCATATTGATAAACTTGGTGGATGGGAGTTACATTTGGGTTATCCCAAAAGTAGTAGAAGGAAGGGCAGGGCAAGAGAAGGGAAAGGATAAGATTTGAAATTTCCAACTGGGCGGCTATTTATAAAGGAATTTCAAGTAAAACCGACAATATCAGCAATCGGTTAATAGAAGCTTTCTTGGTTTTGGCCTTACTACCACTAGCCTGTCAGCTATGGCAACGAATCGCGACACAGTTTTTGTTTCTTGTTTTGGTGTGAATTTTGTCGAAATTGAAAATTTGTGAAAGTCGATTTTTGCCTAATTTTTGTCTTTTAATACATGATACTCAACTTCATTGGATTTATGAGGCCCATGCTTGTGTGTGTGTGTTCCCCACATGAGTACATGAACCCTATTGTTTGGGGTCAGGTCAGAGGCATCTGAGGTCACCATTAGTCAAAGTCTGAAAACCTTAAATCAGGTGTAGCTTTCTTATCAAAGTATCGGAAAACCATATTGGTTGGTTGGGATATGTGAAATTTGGTTAGATGTTATGGTGGTCACAAATGACTTGTGTCAATCTCCCATTTTGTCCTTGTTCTATCTATAGGTTGTCCAGAAAGAGTCAAGGAATCACTAAGCCTTTGCTTTCTGGTTGTTGCGTGACACTGGCATGTCCACTGGAGTAGGTAAATCATCAATCCATGCCTTATTATTGGAGCAGTTTGCATGCAATGTTCAACCAGGAATTTGGTACAGAGCCCAATCCTGAAATCCTATCAAAGTGATGATAAATTATTCATCAGAATCAAACCACTTAACCATTTCCCGGGTCGATCATCTGCAACCTCTGGACCACCTGTCCTCGGAGCTGGCTACGTGTCTTCCGATCTTCCTTGATCGACTGAGGAATGCGATCACGAGGCTGAAGACGGTCAAAGCGCTAATGATGATCGCAGATCCCCTCTCAAGATTGACATCTCGCCAGACTGGTAAGGCTATGTTCAACAGCTCCAGTGTTATTTGTGAGTCGACAGATTTATATAGTCAGCATGCATATTGGTTGTTCCGACATCTCTCTCCAGGGGCACTCATCCCCCCCCCCCCCCCTCCCCCCCATACATCCAACCCCCGGGGTGGGTGTATATTCAAGGGGTGACGAGGGGGGAACTTCCCCTTTCCTTCCCAAAACCCCCTCCTCCTGCCGGCCCAAGAATGGTAGAATTGTCGCGACTCAAACAGGAGTCCCCTTTTGTTTAATTTATCGACTAGTTGAAATTGAACCATACCTGGATTATTTGTTAATATCTACACCAACGTCTAGTCATAAATACCGTTTATGTCGATCCTTTCCACAAGTTGTGAAGTGTCCCCCCCCCCCCTCCCTCTCTCCTCCCTGCTGAAAGAGGTGCTCAGCCTGGGGTATCTGATGCCATGACAGTCCGGGGCAGGTATCTGGTTGGGTAACTATATCACCAATTTCATGACACACTGACGCCTTCATTATTTGGGTCCTCCTCTGCAACCTCTGGGTCTAATTCACTGCCAGAGAGTCTTTGGAAGCTAGGGCCGTATTCACGAACTTTTGCGTAAATATTTGCGTACGCAAGAAGGCTTACGAAGTTCGTACGCATTTTCGTAAACATATTCACAAAACATTCTTATGCAGTTCGTGAGGGTCAAAATAGCGTAAGTTGATATTTTTGTTTAGCCAATCAAAGCATAAAGGGAGAACGCTGATTTTTCCAATGCGCTTCAGACAAGATGTGGTTTTCTTGAGCAATGTAACAATACAATCCCTACCACTATGTTCATGGTTTTGTATTAAATGCAATTACTAATGGAAGAGTAGCAACGCACGCGACATCTCCCCTCGTTTCGAATTTGCAAGTCATGCAGCGCCTACTGCTCTACCAGGGCTTTATCGTACTGCTATGGCATCGCACCGGCCCAGCCTATCTAATCGGCTTTCCAAAGAGAGCTCTCCGGTTTAACTCAAGCAGTTGAATTTAATCTAATAACGCCGGTCTCGTTGCCTCTTTTCTCCCCGGAGAGCCTGTTTGCCTTGAAATTTTGCAAGAATCGCGCCGTGGTGTTGTCCCCCTCTGACAGGGAACTATCTTGCTAAATTTACAAACAAATTACGCTACGCAATGGTTTCTTTCAATACCACCTTTCTAAAATACTCTGCGTTAAATTGGGCTACGCAGAAAACTTGCGTAAGTTACATTCGTGAATACGGCCCCTGAGAGGCATGCGTGGGTATTTGTTACCCTTTTTTCGCAGGGACTCCATATTGGGTTTTCATTGCAGTGTTTTTATGTTTTTGGAATTGATATTGATCACTTATCCTGCCATGCCTATCTATTTCACCAACACCAATATACTGTCATCTATTTGGAGAACTCATTTTTGATGAACAACGTGTTGTATAGCATAAAACGCCACATTTTCCTTATTATTATATATTACCAGATGTAGTTTGACCCTCTGATATTGGTACTTGGTTCAACGCTTATTTCTCAACCTTAGGTATTTGTTGCCCTGATAGTAGCTTATGGTAAAATTTTCACAGCAGTAACCTAATTTCTCCACCTTTCAGTCTCAAGGTGGTCCCCCTCCGGCCAGCTTTCTCCGAAAGAACCTAGAGCCCTGAAACTGTCTACGCTTGGGACGTTAGACATCATCATCAGGAAACTACGGTAAACGGTGTGTGAAAACTTATTTGGGGACGTGGGCCATTTGATTGGACCATTGTCCTGTCACATTACGTGTAATAATTACTTTCTTGGTTGCATGATTTTGAATAGACATAGCAGTAACTTGTTCCCCCCTTTTGACTAGTACCCACAATTCAAAGATAGGCAGAAAACTTCCATCCCTCACCACATGCTCCCGGGAATAATATTCACTGTCCCCTTCCTGATTGACGGGACAGAGCCAGATTTGGTCCCAAAGGCCATCATTAGCTCCCTCTCTAATTTCATCCCCTGATGAGGTTTGTAGCGTTGTCTTCCTGGGAACATCAGGGCCCCCGTTAGCGCAGTAACTCTCTAACCCCTTGTAGTTTTGATCCTGAAACTTGATACACCTATCGGCTGTAGAAATATGAATGGGCCTCCAATGGGTGTCCTCGGTATGTAGCTCCCGAATAACGTAGTGCACCCATACTAAAACAAATGGTGCATGGATTATCTGTACACTGAACAAATGTAGTGGTCCACGATGTGAAAGCCCATAATCATGAATGTCACAAAATGACCCCTCTGTTTGGACCTGGGCCAGATCCCACACTGCTATCCATCACTTACTTTTCAAGAATTCCGAAGCATTAACGTTCAGCACTCTGATATCTCTAGCTACCACTCTGGTAATCGACCACATAACTGTGGCAACATTGGCCATATTGATGATTGGTTTACTTAATAATTGAATTTTTCAAAATTTCTAAAATTTTCTTGGATTTTGATGAAACTACTGGTCCAGGACCAAACAAGGTCATTTAACAGGTCACCATCCCTCTGAATCGCTGGTCATATTTCCAGTAATTCTTTCCTGCTTGCTGGCTCCACTGGGAGACTGTTGGGCCAAGCAGTCACAGGTCGGTTGCCGCATGTTCAATCCGACCCGTGTCCATGCTCATATTCACTATCTCGTCATTCCTCACATCTGCTCCTGCCAGACAGTATATCCGGAATCCTGATCGACGGGAATCCTGGCCGATCCCGCGCTGATCAACGAGAGCGACCTCCCACCTCTCCCGCTGACCCTCAAACCTCCTGACCTCCCTCTCGGTCAAGCACCCCAAGAGCATGTGCAAGGTCGGCAACGGGATCATCAAGGAGGTCTTCGTCTTGGTCAGGTCACCGCTGCTACAGGGTAAGTTCTTGAGGGGGACTTCGATCCGATAACTCTGAATTCAATGGAAGGTGCGTCGGTCCATCTTTAGATCGCTGCCAAACATGTTCGTCTAGATTTCCATCCGAAACAAGCATTACTGTCCATTGATGCCTGATTTTTCAGCTGGAATGGAATGTTGTAACACACAGGAATCCAAACATTTTGGGTGTTTTCCTTGCAATTTTCCGACACAAACATTGGGTGGTTTTTTTGTTGACTGTAGGGGATAGATCAACGCTAAAGGTCATGTTGATGTCCCGTAATCAGCTGTGTGTCACTGGGTCGTAATTTTTGAATACGAAATTAGAGTGCGAAGCATTGGGCGTGGCTACTATAAGTCCTCTTGGACTGTTAGTCTGTTAGATGATGTAATGGCGTCACATGACCTCCTCAGCCAATCAGGTCCCTCTATTGGAGACAATTACGTAATTATCTAATACTAACATTCGACTGAAACACACCCAATATAATCGTCTCTTGTAGTTACAGGAGTCTGAATGTCTGGCCATTAGCGTATTAACTTGGGTCTTATTTTCATATTTAATTATTGGAAAATTAATGTGCTCAGTTGCATGCTTTGGGGGATAGCTTATTGTCCTGCAGGTTTTGGCCCATGGGTTTACCGAGTGTTAGCACCGTTGGTAGAGCGTCCGCCCTCCACCCGGGGGACCTGGGTTCGAATCTCGGTCGGGTCATACCAGGACTTTAAAATGGTACCTCTACAAATGTTACCGTTCCTCCTCGCAGGCGCCGGTCTCAAGAGATGGATCATGGAAGGAAAACTGCGGTCGACAGCACTGGCCATGCGTCGTCACTGACATTCACAGCAGGTGGGTCTTGGGCAGAGGTGTCCGGATCCATCATGCCCCCCTCCCCGCCTTCCACCCAGGGGTCGGGGTTCGAATTCTCGTTCGGGTCATACAAAGACATAATAAAGAGCATGTACTCCCGGCTTTGGGCAGAGGTTGTCTGGATCATCAGCCCCCCTCCCCGCCTTCCACCCAGGGGACCGGGGTTTGAAGCCCGGTCGGGTCATACCAAAGACATAGAAAAAGAGGCAATGTAGGCTCAGGCCGGGGTGCCCAACCCCCTCCCCCAACCCCCTCCCCCAACCCCCGGCCAGTGCTGTTCACAGCCTGTGCTCCAAACGTCCTTTCCCTTCCTTTATTGGCCCCTGGACATCTTTCACCTTCAGGGTCCAGGTCGAGATGATTGGAGGGGCATAGTGGAAGACTGCAAAATGTTCCTCTTACAGATAGAAGAAGGTGGGATTATCCTTCAACTATTCCAGTTTCATCGTCGACTAGTGGTTGCCCATAAGTCTCAGGGATTCAATGCGAAAGGTCATTAAGAGGGCGTAATGGGCTATTACATTGAAAAAAAGGCAAATCTTCTCTCACAGATTAGGTTAGATTACCATTAATTGGTCAGTGTTCTCACATTGAGTAGTGGTCTCCATGAATGTTCCAAACGGGAGCCACTGTGTATATTATACCGGGTGGAGGATTTTGAGACCCTCCCCGGCTCATGTAGGGACATATTAAAGGGCAACTGCAGGCTTGAATACCAACAGAGTTTTTTTATGTGGAGGAATGGAAAATGTAATCTACAGGGTCCAAACACCCATTTTAGACAATGTTGCCGAGTGGAAATATTGCCTTCAATTTGGGCCATTGAGCAGAGTGAAATTGGGGGAGAATCCCAATTGTGCAATAACGCATGACGTCACACATGGACAACAAAATTGGAAAATTATGTTATGTAGTTCATTGTTTCATTTTGTTGAATAAGTCACGTTAGCAGAAGTTCTGTTGTCTTTCTGCCACCAAAGTAACCATCAACAACTACCAACCCACTACAGCATCCTCTTCCATAAATAAACTTTTTTGAGTGAAGTTACTGTTTGATTACTATAGAACAAAGATTGTGTGCCGGGTTGTGCAAGTATGACATCATAAATTGGCTGATGGATGCTTTCGAATCTTGTGCAATACACAATGCTTTCACAACTCACAACTTCAAATGACTATAACTCCATTACGGAAAGTCCTATGAACTTCAGGTTTGGACTTGCGCATTCAGTTTTTACCCAGCTATTAATTAGCCCCTGTGAAAATCACCCTGCAGTTGCCCTTTAAGCTGTTGTGTGAATGACATCGTCTTGTGAGGATGGATGCGAAGGCATGCGAAGTGGCCATAGTGCATTGCTCTTGGGATCAGTGATCATCTAGGGGTCCGGTCAGCAGTCATCTAGAGGTTATTCTCTCCCAACGGTTATTTTGGGGAGTGGAAGCTCTCTTCTGCAGTCAACTGACACCATAACAGGTAGGGATTGTCATCAGTGATTAATGGAGAATTATGCGGTGGGTGGGTATTAAAGAATTTTGAGTCGGTGGTCATCTTGGTGCAAGGGCGCAGCCACTGTCTGAGAGTGGGGGGGGGGTCCAAGAGCAATTTGGGGGGGTCCAAAGCAGTGATGGATACATTGGTGTGTGGAAAATCCTTATGTATGGAGGCCTTCCCAAAAGTTGGGGGGTCATCAAACCCCCCGGACCCCCCTAGTGGCTGCGCCCTTGTCTAGGTGTCATTTTTAGTTGACAGAAGTCACAAATATAACCTGAGTATCGCGTATGGCCTTTGCAAGTCCAATGGCCATATTGTTTAGTATAGGCATCTGGTTGGCACACAGCATCAGTGTATGGGAGTCATTGCGTATCCCCCTCACATACTTGTTTAGACAGCCAGTGCAGCCGTTCTGCATTTGTAACTAATTAAAAAGACCTTCAACACCAAAAATACATTGGTTGAGGTCACATGATATTCATGAATGTTTTATAGATATGTGACAAGGGTCACTTTCTGATCACTATCTACCTTTTGTCACCAGGTGCTGCCCTGACCTCTCTCCTGGGTTTCTTCAAGGCCCTTGTAGCCACCAAGACCCCCAATATGGAGTTTAGAGACCTCCTGGGGCTACTGACTGCACCGGTCTATAACCCCTCAGAGTCGACACGGCCCACCGGCAGCCAATACGCTGTACATAAACAGGTATGTCAAAATCGATGTTACGCTGCATATATCTGATTTGATTCTACAGGTTCAGGACGGCCACCAAGGAGCCCTGGTTGTATTAATCGTGGATGAGCAGCGGCGATAATATTCCTTCTCTTCTCGACTATTGCTACGATGATATCGAGGCAGGGGTGTTACCGATCCCAACCTGCTCCCGGGACCGCTATTCTACATCCCCATCCGATAGGACGATCAGTGAACTCCAGGACCCAATTACTCTCTCGGAACATGGAAGAGCCAAGTTCAAGTTCAGCGTGACTGCTCAGAGCCGACAGACGAGACTTACTGCAAATATCCTGTAGCAACCTCAGTGACCCCAGAAAGTCTACTGCATTTCAACGGAACCAGGAAGTGAGGACCAAAACCCCGTCCATCGCAACTGCAAGTACAGCCACCTGGAAGAAACGTCCAGTGACTGCTGGATCTCGAACCCAGAATTTTCGCTTGCAAAGTGTCACTGATACCACTGTCCCATTTTTCCGCCCTGCTACGCTTTGTACACATTCAAGCTTTTCACATTTATGTACACATTTCTCCATACTGGTCACGATCGCGGAGTAGGTCTCCCGTTAGCTGGAGGCGTATAACAGTGTCTGAGTGTGGCACTGTCCGCCTGTTGTATGGGGTGACTGAAAAAGGAAGGGAATGTACCACCTGTAACGGACTGTATAACAAGAACATCAGATGTTATTAGTCGTGAACAGCCCAAAGACTGTGCCACCCTGGAGCATCACACTCAACGCTGACTGGAGGGTGACAGAAAATGTTACCACTGGGGAAGTCAGGAAATCTAGCTGTCATGACAATGCGGATGGTTATCACTGCACTACCTTCGCAATATACTTCTGAAAAAGAACCCTGTGAATCGCATTCTTGTCTATATTCTCTTTATGTCGGCTTTCCACTCGATCGGAAATGTGCGCTGTCCTGACCACCTCAGCCGCCTCAGAGGGTGAATCTGTATCACGCCAGTGTGTGAATGACGTCAAGGTCAGTGTGGAAAGTTGAAATATATTTTTAATGGTATAAAAAAATGGGGGATAACGTTTCGTTATAAAATGAAATAAGGGAGAGACATGAGTGGACTGCTCATAATTTTATTGCTGCACTTTGTTTGAATTGTTCATAGGATAGAATACGACTTTCACTGTGTGAACTCGGGAGGACCGTTCATTTTGTTACTCTTGTGATGTCTTTGCACTCAGAATGTAGACAAGAAAATGCAATTGAGGACATTGGAATATGAAACATGCACCTTTCTTATTGTTCAAAAAAAAAAAAAAAGCATACGGCCCCATCCAGAAATGTGGTTCACACTCCACGGATCTCCAACTGTCACAGTATCTTCCACTTTGGATATCATTTGTAGGTGAAAAACCTGTGTCAATCTTGTGGTACGGAGATGGCTGAGTAAATGCTAAGCAGGAAATTGCCAGCAACACCATCAACAGGAATTAGAACGAGGAACAGCTTTGCCAGGATAGAAGGAAACAAACATTTAATGTTGTCTGGGATGGGTATCTTGGTCGTCAGAGACGAAACATTTCGACAAAGGTTACTTTTAATTTCATTATGAAGGACAACGCAGGAGGAACTACGGAAGAGGTGAAGTATTAGCTAGAGAAAAAGCTGAATGTGTCAGTCCAACCCGGAGGTTCATACAACTTTCCGTTATGAGTTCGTCCTTGAAAGTTCGCCAGGTATTGCAAGATTGAAAAGCCATCCCATCATGCAATAATAAATGATGTCTGATACAAACCCTGCAAACAACTTTGTATCTATGGAAAATTTCACATTATTTCACTTGAAAAGCATTAGTCTATGGGAGAGGATTGCTGTAGTGGGGTGGGAGGTGTTGATGGTACTTTGATCAGAGAAAGACAACATAACTTGTGCTAAATGTTGCCTTATGCAACAAAATGAAACAATGAAATACATGTTGTACCAAGCTGCAGTTGCCTTCAAGTGTGTTCCTCTTACAGGGGGCAACCAAAAAGTTAGGAGTAAAATACAGTATCAGACTCATTCGTGGACCAAGGGAAGACTCTGAGCGGAAATTATTTTGTCAGTTGTTTTTCCTCTACACAGAACCCAAATCCTCAGACTCCATCAAGCTGTTCGCCCTGCTATCATTGGGTGAAATTGGGAAGCACATGTAAGTGTGCAGCCGAGTGAAGTTTGTACGCCCCCTCTGTCATGGGAAAAAAAAAAAAAAAAAAAAAGGCTCTATTTGTGGTTGTTGTTATCTCCTCTCATCTATAGAGAGATGGGTGGTGGGGGGGGGGGGAGGGGTGGGGCATGTTACATATCCGAATAAGTGGTCACTGTACAGGGTTCAGCTGGTGATGTACATTATAGGTGGGCGGTGAGTGGTTCAGCGATGCGTCAACACATCCATATACATAGCATTTTCACACAATTCATTGGGGTCCAAATGCTCCACTTCAGATACCCCTACAACGAGTTTGATTGCCATCCCCCCTCCTCACTGTGTATTGTTATGTTGTTGCTATGAGCACCTGTCAGCCATCAGCACTCGCACGGGTTAACCGTAGGTTGTCAGTGTAAATCCAACCTGTCCTTGCTCGACCATCACTTAGTCACGCAGTGGTGCCTTTGTATTCATTGAAAGATTCTACAACTGTTCTGATTGAGACAGATCAAAGAAGGAATTCACAATCTTTGGATGTAGTGCTGTGGAGGAGCAAGCCATTGAACACAATAAAGGGGTCTAAGAAACAAAAATCATAGGCATCTTGGAAGAGAACACTGGTAACATAGGAGCCAGAGGATTCTTTGTTGCTGTTTACTTATGGCACTTTGCACACAGAGTAGCAAGATGCAGGTCTCGTGATTTTTTAGCTTTACCAATCACCTCAAATAGACTTTCTAATATGAAAACAACCTTGCATTCAACTATTTCTATACAGTGCCCCACGAAAGCAGGCTAAAATATTATTATCAACTAAATGGATTTTTATCACTACTTCCCTGCCTGCATTTATTGCATCATGTAGACGACGGAGGTTGCTATCGATTCATCAACTCCAATTTATTCGTGTTACGAATAGTGAATGAGCCTGCCACTCTACAAATATTTCCATACTTTGCCACATTTTTGCCAATTTTTTTTTCGTTTGAGACCGGGATCTCATCGGTAACAAGTAGCTGCGTAACTTCATAATCGAGTCGTTTTCATCATCCGCGAAGAGGTCAATCGGCAGCTTCCATTCGCTCTTGAATTCTCCCATTTTTCGGTAACCCGTATCGAGTGGGGGTGAACATTTTGAATTGTTGAACATCTTCCCAGTATCTGGAAAAACCCAATATATGAATATACAGTTGCATTGCTCTTCTTCACTAGATGTGTTTGTTGTAGGGTTTTATTATTGAAAGAAAATGTATAAAGAAAAATACAGCTTGAAATATGACGGTTAGTGGGAATGTATCCTTGTCTCTTGATAGCTTGGAAAGATTCGTTTTAACCGCCACTAACTTCATCCCACATTTTGCCATCATTCTACAACCCAACTATCTGTTATTGCCATGCATGATTCTATGAACTGTTATTTTTGCAATACAGTCAGCTGGTCAGAGTAACACAACTATCAATTTTGCTCAATTTCTGCGTCTCAAGTAAACACGTACTTTTTTAAACGTGATGTAAGGTGCGTGAGCCTTGGAAGTTTATGTTTACACCGGCAGATCTCGGCTTTCAGTATAAGCGCGCTTCAGAGGGCGTACTGCCTCAACAGAATACAAACGGCACGTCGCTCATTGCATTGGTGAATGCATGTTCCACCTCGCATACCTCCAGTTCGGCACGCGTGTATTGTATTGCGTCTCCGTGGAAGTATGCACCAAGCACTGCCCACCTTTTGGTATGGTCCAATGCACTTTAAAATCGATCGAACTCACGCAATGTTCCCCTAGCTGCTTATTTACGTTTAGAGATACAAAGTGGGGAGTCATTACATGAGGTTGTTGCTGCTCAGAATTTTTAAACTGTTGATTCCTCTTGCCCAGTGTAACGTTTAGTGTGGGTAACTACCCGTACTCCCGTTTGTGCTGAAGTGAATAGAGACGCACAAAGAGGCAGTATCTGCTGCTGCACTCATTGAAGGAGGTAGGTCAATTATTGTTTTATGCGGTACCCTCACTGGATAGGTATACTTGCCGCTGCAATTCACGCTGCTTGTATTTTGCTGTAACTTTCGTGTCCCCAATTATATATACCTAGTGATTTCAACCGCTTTTCGAGGGATTGAAAAACAATGCTATGATTTCGATACCTCAGCTACAAGACGAACTTTCGTCAAATACAGCACCTCAAATCATTTCTATTCTTCTGATCTAGTGATCAGTACGGCGAATTCTCAAAAAAGCCGGCCGGCCACAACAAATGTATATGTTTTTTTTTATGATTTTTTTTTCCAATTGTAGTTTTTATATCAGTCGTTTTAATAATACTGGCAGTAGGTAGCTCCCGCTGAAAGGTACCGAAATAAAGGCTGAAATCAGCGATATTGCAGTGTTTCATTCCGATGTAATGGATTAAAACGAGATCCTACAGCGCCACCTTGGAGCACTGCTTATACATTCTATAGATCTCCCATATGCAGCACTCTTTCCCAATCTCTCCAAAAAAACATGTTTGGGAATTTCTTCTTTCAATTTTGGTTTTGTTACCAAATTGCAGAATTCTGGATGAATCGCATTTCATTTTTTTTTGGCATGTGGAGAATAAAATACTATTCCTAATACTGGGATGCAAAGTTATGAATATTCTTGCTCTCCACTCCTCCATCTCCACGCCTGACTGAGAATAGTGATTTGGACTATTGGCAACTACACTCTATGACAAATCTTGGTGGTGATTTTTTTTTTGTCCCGTCTGAACTAAGTTCAGAAGAGACTCAGTGATCCCTATCGCCATGTGTGTTTGTATGTCACACTTTCTGTTTAAAAAATAGCAGTTTTTCTCTGTTGGTAGATTTTTTTTCTTCCTTGATGCCAAGTCAGAGGAATCTAAATGAGTCATGAGTGTATGTGTGTGTAACTGTACTGTGTGATGTGAACGCTTGCTATTAACACAATAGGTTGAAATTTGGTGTGTAGATTTCTTACGGTGAGTACAGGAACCCTATTGTTTTTGGTTCAGGTCGGGGGGTTAATTTTTGTCAAAAATGAAACTTTTGGCAAATTTAGCCTAAAACATGCTAACGTCTCGACCCCACCTGGATGGATGATGCTCATAACTTGTATGTGAGTTCCCCATGATGATTACATGAGTACATAAATCCGAAAAATCCTTGTAAATACCATAAGCCCAGAATGGTTGGTCCGATCAGATTGAAATTTAGTGTGTACTTTCTCATCCAGTGTACAGCAACACCCAGTGTTTTGTATGTCAAGGTTCGCTGATGTCGCATAATTTTCATTAAACTGGGTGGTATGGGTTCTTTCTTCCAGTCTCCAAAAATGAATATAGATTCTGGTCACTGTTCGTCGAATTGCCTATGAAATGTATTGAGTGCGTTCAACTGTCCATCCTGGGATATTCACATTAAATAATGGTGTGGCATCAAGTATGGTGTCTAATTTGCATACTTTAGGCATATTTAGTCACATTCCCACAAAACTAGGTACTCCATTAGTGACATGGTCAACATTCATTCGCTAATTGGTCACTAATTAGTGGCATTCAATGGGCGGTCAAACTATATCGACCCTCTGTATGCATTTAGATTCTGCTGTTATTAACTGTATAGGTAGAAAACTGTTCTTTCAACTTCAAAGATCAGGTTGGTTGAAACGTACTGAATGCAAAATGCCAGAAATATGCACCATGTCCGGAAAAGCGAGACTAGCAGTCATTTTCAATGAACTCACTCGGACACTCTTGAGAGGGATTCATTCAAGCACGTTCCATTACTGTCCATTCTTTTTTCTCCTCAGATCATCACGTGTCAGAGTTTAACGGATGCCTCAGTCGAGCAACTTATGCCCTTCATTTCGAACATTTGGTGAGTCTGGGCGCCTGCGCGGCCAACTGCAATGTGCTGCGTGAGTTTTTGGAGGAGTCTTACACCTGAGCTTCAATTGGTCGACAGTCCAGGGGTGGCGATCTGTGGTATCTTGGGGGGGACATCTTAGGGTTGCACTCTCTAAGAACGGAGCGCCATCATGGGTGGGCTCAGTGCCACTGAAACATTTTTTATTTCACAGACCCCCCAGAAAAAAACGGCACTTCGCGGGTCATAGGTCAGTAAGCAACATCCTAACAAAATTGGCATATTTCAGAATTCATATTTCAATAAACGTCTTGAAAGGAACTGATCGTGTGTATTCTTACAATTCGGTCCCACCCCGCCACCATCAGTGGATGCGTAGTGTACAAGGAAATTCTTTGTTTTAAGACCCCCCAGATTGCAAGGAGCGGCATTTCCCGGGCCTTATGGGCGGTAAGCAACATCCCCAAAATTGACAATAAATTCTGAATGTATATCTCAAGAAGTACTCTTGAAGGAACTGAAATCTAACGTTTATTTATTCAATTGGCGGCCACATCAGTTGGCGCGCGTACCGTACAAGAAAAGACTTACAAACTTCCCCCCCCCCCCCCAGATTGCAGGAAGCCGCACTTCCCGCCGTGACTTATGGCGTATTCAATCACTGAAATTGACAGTAATTTCCGAAAAATATCGATATCAATCCTTACATTTCTTCAATGGTCTCCATTCTGCCTAGCCATTCTTAGAAGATATTCCCTCGAAGCCTTTTTCAATTGAAGTGGAGTCTCCGCGATTTTGCTTGAACATACTGTCATAAAAATGTGTGCAATGTTTTGGGGCATTTGATTCAAGGAATTGAGGCCAGTCGCAGACATTTTGGATCCAGTTTCATATTGTTTTTGCTTCAATTTTTCCTCCAATTTCTCATGTCTCAGATTGTTTAGCCCCGCTCCGCGCCTGTATATTCATACGTCAATCACGTAAGCCTCCATACTAACTGCCTATTTCACATCCCCTGCTCTGTTGTTTTTTCATTAATTTCTTCATTCAACTTCATCTTTTATTAGGGGGGATTAATGCGACACAAAACTGTGTCGTTCTTCCTTTCCATAGCTGGCAGGCTATGGCTAATCGGACCAAACCAAAAAAGGAAAAAAAACTTGTATTACCCCTTCTAGATATTGTCCGTTTTACTTAAATTTCTATATAGTCGCACACTTGGAATTCCAAATATCATCCTTTCCCTTCACTTCTCTTAGCAGTCTGGAGGAAAAACATATTGCCAGAATCTGACCACGTGATGTAACGTGGGCCTACTGTATTAAACATCTAACGGAAAAGATAGGATGCAGTGCGCACAGCGCGATTTTTTTGCATTTGGGCCTTCTCACCATAAAAATTTAGGCAATCTATAAGAAATATGACTTTTGTGTTATGACCGGACTGTACATGTTGATTTATAGGATTTTTTTCATTTGGGGGACATGTCCTCCTCCCGTGATCGCTGCCCATGTGACAGTCCAGCCCATGCCCATTCGCTCCATGATCGGCTGTATTTGTATTCTGCGACAGCTGTGTTTTATCGACTTTTTTTAATAATCTCTTACGTAGAATTATGATCTCATCCTCAACTTTACGGATACTGGACCTCCTGACAATTTGTTGTTTCTTTCTCAAAGAGGAATTTAATTCATTTCTTTCACACCTGACATTGTTCGAGGGGGAAAAAAAGTTGCCACTTTGTTGCGTCTATCTCCTACCTCTGTACGTATGTGCATACGAATCTCATAAACCGCAAATTCTTGAATTTTTATTTTAATGTTTTGTGCGCTCCAGAACGACCTAACTAATTTTCATATTATTTAGAAGTTAGCCTGATAGCTTGTGTACCAAATATCCTCTCATGTGGATGCGCTAGTGATGCTGTTCCGTGTATATGACAGCTATGACGTGTCATGCCCTGATAGATGTCTGGCGATCCGGTATGCTATTTAGGTCATCTATCTCCATAAGTCGGAACAGTGATAGGACTTGCCAGGCTCTGATTGGCGCAGGCTCTGGGGCTTTGAAACTACTTGGTGATGCCTCAAGGTTTGCTAGTCAGCGTAACCCTTGCCTGTATCACTTTTTTTCCCAGGTCAATGCTATTCCACCACTGTGAGTGCCCAGAGAGGGGACGAAGACGTCGTGGCAGAGTCCTGGGAAAACTGACTCTCATAGCCCCTACCAACCTGCTTCCTAAGTTAAGGTAGGTACATATCAAGAGATGGAAGATTGTAGGTTGGTGGGGTGGGGAGGGGCAAAGCAACCCAACAAGTTCCAGCGCGTTGTTCTAACTTAAGACCATTAGCAAAATGACCCTTTGGCAAACAAACTATGGAGGGACAGATTCTGACAGGATAGGGGACAAAATATTGCTTGCCACTTGATGGAAAAATATGGTTATGCCGTTCTGCAGTTGTAGGACAATTCCTTTTAGTTGGTTCAGTTTAGTGGAAAGGTCAGGAAATGATGCACATGGAAGACATCCCATTTCCCTCACCACTTTTGTTCTCATTCGATAGGATTCCTTGAAGACAGAGCACCTACGTTAAGGCCGGTGGTGACAGCAGTCAAGTTCACAATTTCACAGATTCAGTTTTTGAGAATTTTTTTTTTCAACTTCCATTTCCACTCTGATTATAGTTGTCACAGCTATTGACAGAAGATGGTGAAATTAGGCTTTTGGCGCCCGGTCAAACGATGCGTGGTCGAGTATTTCACGCATCTGAACTGTAGCCAGAAGATCCGGCCAGGTCGTAGCCATCGAAGGATCTGGAACTTTGGTTCGTGGGCCAACACAAAAGGTTCCATTTACACCCAACTTCGGATCGTCGAAAAAGGAGCGAAGAGCGCAGCTAATTAATGGACCTTTGCTATTGAAAATCACTCTCACAGTGGGGATAAGAGCAGATATTGGGGATGAAGACCTCAGGATTGGGAGAGGAAAGATTGGTGGATGATGGTGGCGGTGCCTAGTCACCTAGGGTGCGACAAGCGCATGGTTTTTCCTGCATCCAGAGTGGGCAAAAATTAGTTTTGATACGGTTTGTGGTTCAGGGAAAGTGACGATGGAATGAGGGAGTTTTTAGCCATGCATAAAAGAATGAACGATTCTACCATGTCAAATGCAGACTGTCGGTGACAAATATAATCACCTGGGAGGACATCTGTGCTGCCTGCATTTTTCTGCTGTCCCAAGGTTGTCACCTCCTGGCAATGTATTTTTTTCTTCTGTGGGTGGTGGGGAGGGGGGGGGGGGGGAAAGATAGGGGGGTTCATAGAGCATACAAGTAACATGTTTGTGTGGGCATAAGATTAATAATAAAAAACAACATTAAGGTATAGAGCCCATATCAGAGGAGAACAATGTCAGTGGCGCTTGTGCTCGGAAAAAGCATTCGAAAAAAGATGGGTTTGCAATCTGTTCTTGGAAATGGTAGTGTTTGGTGCAGTCTTGAATATGCAGCGGGACGGGCATTCCAAGGGTGGGAGCAGCCAAAAGGGAATCGTTGACCAAAGATGAGTCTCCACCTGGTCATGGAGCAACAGTTAGACTTCAATGATCTGAGTGACACGGGTTGCAGGCTTGTGATTAATCAGACGATTCAGGTATGCTGGTGATATTCCATGAATGCTAGAGTGAGCAGGGGGTCTGGAATCGTATTCTGTAGGAAAACGGGCGTTACCAGTGCACGGACGAAGAATAGGTGACTGATATTTATATAAGACCTGATCTTTATCTTGGGGGTCGGGGGGGGGAGGTGCGGGGGAAGTCGGGGTAATGGACACCAAAATCCTGGAGGGCCCCACATAACATTTCTTGTCATCGCTGCATTTGGACCACCTCCCCCACTTGACCAGGGTGGATTGCCCCATTGCTATCGACACGTAACAATTTGGCTGTCTTCAACACAGAATGGTTGGGATGAGACTAAATCTTTAATCTGCACTCTGTGTCATTTTAGCCACAACCTATCGAAAGCCTGCTGACGACCTGCATTGGAGACTTCCGGCACCATGCAAGACGGAGGAGATCAACGTGAGGCGGGGTGTGTGGCCCGGGGTCACTTTCAACTCTGTCGCACAAAAACAAAGCCCAGGCCTAATCGAGACCTTGCTGAGAAGGTGCTGCCACCATGGACAATGAAACAAAAAGGTGAAGGTTAGTGATGATGTGGGTTGGTGGCTCCAGGTTTGGAGAGGGGGGTAGGGGTGGGAGCATTTGCACAAACATTGTGAGACATACAACCACGCACAAGTCAAATGGTTTTTAAGGATATTTTTTCCGAAAGTCACTTTTCAATCTATCCTTCGCAAAACGTTTGCGTGTCTCATAAGAGTGGCGTCGAAGCAGTACCCTACAACTGGAAAAGAGCGTTTCGTCCATGACTTGTTGAAACCACTGCTAACTTCAGCGTCTAAATAGTACAGGGAAATTCTACTTCTTCTACTTCCATCCAGATCTCATTCGGGGTATGTCCCCAAAAACGGGAGGGGGTGGGCAGATTCACCTCACTCCTGCAGCACCGCCATTGTGAGGATTGGTTGGAGCAAAATTTCAACAGGGAGCGTGCCATTGCTCACTCCCAACATCGGTTTATGGCAATGAGTGGTCCCGATAGCACAATTCAGAAATATCTGGTACGGAACACCTTCGATGTGAAGAATCCACAAACTGCAGGGCAGCAGCTCAGAATAGGGGAGATCCCACCCAGGACTAAGGGTGGGGGGGAGGGGGGATGGGGGGGGGGTGGGGGAGGGGGGATGGGAGAAGGCAGCAACCAGCAACCAGATTCCAGCTCACTGATATCAAGGCTGAGATCTTGGTAGAGACGGGCATGACGGATATTGAGAACTGAGTGTTTCCTCCCTGTTTTGGGGTGACCCCTTTGGGAGGGGGTGAGGGAGGGGGTGTGGTCATGCACAGGCTTGTCTGATGTTTAGAACAATGTCTGTATGCCTGTGGGAAACCATGCACTAATCCATTCACACATCACTATGTGAAAAAAAAACACAAAAACACATCAATAAATATGGTACCCAACTATTATCTGCCTGCTCCTGAAGCCACTCCCAATAACTTGCCTTTTCCGCAGAAAGAGCTGATCCGTGAGGTTGAGATGGGTCCCTTCAAGCACACAGTCGATGACGGCCTCGATATCAGGAAGGTAGGATTTGATCTCTGAGGGATGAGTCTTGCAGTCTGTAGGAAGCACCTAAATTTCTAAACACCGTTTATTCTCATCCACAGACCCCATGTGAAAACATCAGTTCAAGGGACTATCAGACTGTGATTTTGGATGTGTGTAGAGATATGTTGGTTTGTGATATTGTAGAGGTGCCTAGAAAAAAGATGAGCATTATCCACCATGTTCCCAGCGTCTGCGCTACCTGGCATTTATTTTTGTCTCAACCTGAACTTTGTTGCAAGGATCGACATGGTGTTCACTTTGTTGTGTGTCAGTCTGTTTGTCTGTATGTTGCAGCTCGATATCGCCTGAACCGGAGAGATGCCTCATACTGCAAATGGTGGGTGTGGTGGTAAATTGTTGTGTGTGCATCCAATTTTGTCTCAGAAGGACCGAATAAATTTGGCATATTTGATGAAAATTGGCCCAAGAGGCTGGTGTATAAGATATCTCTTGGATCAGATGCATTGGTGGAGCAGTTCAGGCAATATAATAACTATGAAGTGTACACAAAATGACTAGATTCCGGCATCATATATATGCTAATTGAGTAGTCTAATTTGCATCATTATGCGGTTTTCAAAAGTTTCTTGAGACTTACACAAAACTTGGTGGAGATGGTTTATCTATTATAGTCACGATAAATTTACAGTAGGGATGAAGTCACCAAAGGATCATTTATATGACAAATTTTGCATTTAAGGTAGTGTAATTGGCATAATTTCTGCTGATTAATGAGGACCCCTGTGGACACTTTCCGCCCCTATCAACACACAAGCCAATTTGCATGGACCCATTGGTGTCCATCCGTGGACCCAGGTTATGTTAATGAGAGAGAAAGCTGTTGTAGGTGGGTAGGGGAGGCTGTTGATGGATTACTTGGAAGAGACAACTGGACAACCTATGTAACACAATGAACACGAGAATACATAACGTGTTCATCTGTGTTGTTCAACTGTGACGTTCATGCATTATTGTGCCAATAATATAATAATAAAAATAATAAGTGGTGCTTATATAGCGCCTTACGAAAGCCTCCAAAGCGCTTAAGAAAGAGGAAAAAGTCAACAGTTACGGAAGAGGAAAGTTTCAGCTTCTTCTGAAGGAGCAACACTGGTGCCGAAAGGTGTCTGGTAGGTATTCCAAGAGGAGGTCCTGCCGAGACAAAGCCTGTTACCATAAGTATTAGTTGTACGTCTTTTTGAAGATATAAGTTGCGAGAGGACGAACGCAGAGTGCGGTAGGGCAATACGGCCAATCAGGTCGACGGTACTGTGGGCCGATGCCCTTGAAAATATTAAAATGGTGAGTAGAAGAATTTGAACGAGATCGAGGTGACACGGGAGCCAGTGAAGATCCTCAATTACGGGGTGATATGATGTCGTGGAGGTGTCTGGTGACATTCTGGCTGCCGCTTTGAAGTTTTGCAGTTTTTAGTTCGGAAGCAGGAACTCCAAAGAGTAGGCCATTGCAGAAATCGAAGGAGGGATTGAAACGAACGATGTGTGCGAGTCTTTCTGGGAGGATGGTCAAGGTATTTTTCTGATTTTCCGATTGTGAACACCGAACCAGCCAGCCTGAACACTTACGACATGCGTTTGAGTTGCGGCTTGCTGTCAATAGAACAACCAAGGTTTCTGGCGTCGGAGACGGGTAAACCAAAAGATCCGCCATAGGGATCTCTCCCTAATTTGCGCCGTAATGACCAAACTTGGAGGCTAAACATCATGATGAGATTGGGTTGGACCTATAGGTATAGTCTTCCACGCCCAACGATAAAACCTCAAGGATATCTTATTGTAATTCCAGCCTGCAGTTGTCAATAAACATCTGTCATATAGGATGCACGTTTATCATGAAGAGAAGCTTAAAGGTTGTTAATAATTTCTTGTGTTAGATGTAGGCTGCCTCGAGTGTATGTACACCCTACTAGACTCTTGTCTGGATCGGCTCGGACATCTTCGAGCTGCATAATCACGTTGAGTACGGACTGAAGGATCACTACGATGTAAGTAAGATATTTGACCCAAATTTTTCAAGAGATCCCTGGTTTCAACTACGGGTTGTAGGTTTCGCTATAGCTACAACATAGGTTCATTGAGTAGCAATCTCATTTTAAAATTGGTTCAACTGAGAAATCCGCACAAAATTCAGTGATCGAGATATTTTATAAAGAAAACTATTTCAAATAAGGGGTTGGAAATTATGTTGCGATCATAATGAATACTGGGCTATATAGAAGGCCATTATGGCATGTGATGTAAGAGCACTGTAGAGATATTACTCTGATCCTAGGAACCATAACGCCCTCCAACAATCCCGAGGACATTGGAGCAAGCAAATACAATGCTTGTTGTACTGGGTTCCACCGACTTCCCCAGTTAACACAAGGGCAGGGAGGAGCATGGATATGAAAGAGCTTGTTGAAGGGCACATTGGGCAAGCTGATTAGTTATCACAGGATGTGCGCTAGGGAAGGACAGCACTCCGCTCTGCCTTCTGTCTGAGGTATACCAGCGGACTAAATTAAAAATAAATATGTACCTGAATTTGCATGTTTTTTCTGTTTGCATGGCAATTTCAGTCCCTATCCAGAGATTGGGTTTTTGGATAGCGGTCACCACCGCTGGATGATATTGCCTTAGCACAGTAACTTCCCAGCACATTTTTCGGATGGAAGGAAACTACTACACAGGTCCGCCCTAGTGAAATGTTGGGATGGGTTTCGAAAGTGGGCTTTCTGAAACGCTCTGATGCCAGCCATCTCGGAAATTTCAAAGCCAACTTTTCACAGATTAGCGCCATGTCGGAAATAAGCCATGGCTTGAGGACAATTTTTTTTCGCCCCCGGAGATCCCACTTGGCAAGCCATTATGACTTTTTTCTACTGAAAACTGAATTCACCACAAATGGGCATCAAATGAGACCCAAAGTTCGCTCACTAATTGCTCAATGGTGGGTATACATGCATTGATGGCAGTTTACCAATCAGCTGAGGTCTAGTTGACAGGTAGTTGTCATGGGGACGTTGGAGTCGGGGTTTTTGTTTACCAAACTGACATGGTGTTGCGTGTGAAAAGTTTAAAACATTTGTTATCTTTCTATTCCAGATGCTGACGTACCTCATGCTGGTCCGACTCTCAACGCTCAGCCCCAATGCACTATGACAGAGTAAGTCTGATTGCTGACTGCCAAAATAGTGGCATAGATCAAACCGGCTATGCTGATGGTTAAACCACTACCATCATACCATGTTATCATGGAATAGTGGTCACCTCGGGGTGCTCCAGGATTTTAGGTCAAAGGTCATTGAAGGGAATATTGAGCTATTATGTCAATCTGCTTCTCTATATCAGTTGGGTACTATCATACTTGGTGAGTGGTATCATGGACTATTGGTACCTAGGGGTGCTCCAGGATTTTAGGTCAAAGGTCATTGAAGGGAATATTGAGCTATTATGTCAAATCTGCTTCTCCTCCATATCAAGTTGGGTTACTTTTCATACTCGGTGAGTGGTATCATGGACTATTGGTACTTATGGGACATTCTGGGATTTTCAGATCAAGGACATTAAAGGGAATATTGAGGTATTATGTGAAAAGAAAAAAAATTCTAAGAAATGCCTCCCTCCAGATTAGATTACTATGATAGTTGGACAGTGTTTATCATAGACTCTAGTGGTACCCTTAATCTTTCATAAATGTGGACCAAAATGTGCCACCATGATTCTTGAGGGTTGCGTCATCTTCGATTGTATGGCAGTCTTGATCAAGGAAGTGGGCTATTGTGTGATTGCAGATTGCTTACCGTACGGGCCTTCTTGAATAAGGTTGTTCAAAAACTGGTCTCAATCATCGGAAAATATAATCTTTCCTTATGAAGCACGCCCTCGTATCTAGTTGCTGATATGGTCTATGTGAGTTAACAAGTCACCTGTGAATTAGGGGTATCATCTGTGGAGGTAATTCGAAACCATATTTTGGTGATGAAAGTGCTATATTCATTTGAATGAACCCTAATATTATTGTTGAATTGTTAAAGCTCCATTTAGCCTTTTCAATATTCAAGAAAATGAGCATCAATGATATTACAATGAATGCCATCGTTCGATTCCTCATCTACAAGAAGAACTTCAGTCAAAATTTAAAAATAACAAATTATTAACAAATTATTAACAAATTATTAATTTCGCCACCGGCCATTATTCCACGAAATTACAAATTTTGACCTAATACTAATTTTCAAAGTGATTTTTTTTTTTCCAATCGTTTATATATCAGTCAAATAAAATAGCTTACGACAGTACGGGGGTAGCGTTGTGGGCTTGGAAAAAGGGAGACATGAAAATCAAGGCCGAATTAAATTACAACTATTGGTGTTTGCCTGTACCCTCTGTTACAGGGTTCGAGAGACTGATTGAACCATTGAGGACGACCATGACCACCAAAGTTCCAGGCCCACTCTGTCAAACAGGAATTTGAGAAGCAGGACGAGCTGAAGCGGTCGGCCATGAGGGCGATCAACGCCCTTAAGACGATACCTGACAGTGGTGAGTCCAATGTGTGTCAGTTTGTGGGGGTGTTGCAGTGAAAATATTGCGGTCTGTCATAGAAGCTACCAATGCCCTCAAGACAATACCTGACAGTGGTGAGTCATGTGTGTCAGTGTGTGGGGGTGGTTGTGTGCCAGTGTGTGGAAGTAGTTCAGTGAAAGTGTCAATGTCCTCCAGATGATACCTGACAATAGTGAGTCAATGTGTGTCAGTTTGTGGGGGTGTTGCAGTGAAAATATTGCGGTCTGCCATAGAAGCTACCAATGCCCTCAAGACAATACCTGACAGTGGTGAGTCAATGTGTGTCAGTGTGTGGGGGTGGTTGTGTGCCAGTGTGTGGAAGTGGTTCAGTGAAAGTGTCAATGTCCTCCAGATGATACCTGACAATAGTGAGTCAATGTGTGTCAGTTTGTGGGGGTGTTGCAGTGAAAATATTGCGGTCTGCCATAGAAGCTACCAATGCCTCAAGACAATACCTGACAGTGGGGAGTCAATGTGTGTCAGTCTGTGGGGGTGGTTGTGTGCCAGTGTGTGGAAGTGGTTCAGTGAAAGTGTCAATGTCCTCCAGATGATACCTGACAATAGTGAGTCAATGTGTAGTGCAGTGAAAATATTGCGGTCTGCCATAGAAGCTACCAATGCCCTCAAGACGATACCTGACAGTGGTGAGTCAATGTGTGTCAGTGTGTGGGGGTGGTTGTGTGCCAGTGTGTGGAAGTAGTTCAGTGAAAGTGTCAATGTCCTCCAGATGATACCTGACAATAGTGAGTCAATGTGTGTCAGTTTGTGGGGGTGTTGCAGTGAAAATATTGCGGTCTGCCATAGAAGCTACCAATGCCCTCAAGACAATACCTGACAGTGGTGAGTCAAATGTGTGTCAGTGTGTGGGGGTGGTTGTGTGTCAGTGTGTGGAGGTGGTTTGTAGTAAAGTATTGGGGTGGCAATGAAAGCTACCAATGTGCTCAAGACGATACCTAACAGTGAAAGTCAAATGTGTGTCAGTCTGTGGGGGTGGTTGTGTGTCAGTGTGTGGAGGTGGTGTAGTAAAGTATGGGGTTGGCAATGAAAGCTACTATGTGCTCAAGACAATACCTAACAGTGATAAGTCAAATGTGTGTCAGTCTGTGGGGGGGTGGTTGTGTGTCAGTGTGTGGAGGTGGTGTAGTAAAGTATTGGGGTTGGCAATGAAAGCTACCAATGTGCTCAAGACGATACCTAACAGTGATAAGTCAAATGTGTGTCAGTCTGTGGGGGTGGTTGGGTGTCAGTGTGTGGAGGTGGTGTAGTAAAGTATTGGGGTTGGCAATGAAAGCTACTATGTGCTCAAGACAATACCTAACAGTGATAAGTCAATGTGTGTCAGTCTGTGGGGGTGGTTGTGTGTCAGTGTGTGGAGGTGGTTGTAGTAAAGTATTGGGGTTGGCAATGGAAGCTACCAATGTGCTCAAGACGATACCTAACAGTGATAAGTCAAATGTGGTCAGTCTGTGGGGGTGGTTGTGTGTCATTGTGTGGAGGTGGTGTAGTAAGTATTGGGGTGGCAATGAAAGCTACCAATGTGTCAAAGAAGATACCTACAGTGATAAGTTAAATGTGTGTCAGTCTGTGAGGGTGGTTGTGTGTCAGTGTGTGGAGGTGGTGTAGTAAAGTATTGGGGTTGGCAATGAAAGCTACCTATGTGCTCAAGACGATACTGACAGTGGTGAGTCAATGTGTGTCAGTCTGTGGGGGGGGTTGTGTGTCAGTGTGTGGGGGTGGTTGTGTGTCAGTGTGTGGAGGTGGTTTGTAGTAAAGTATTGGGGTTGGCATGAAAGCTACCAATGTGCTCAAGACGATACCTAACAGTGATAAGTCAATGTGTGGTCAGTCTGTGGGGGTGGTTGGGTGTCAGTGTGTGGAGGTGGTGTAGTAAAGTATTGGGGTTGGCAATGAAAGCTACCTATGTGCTCAAGACAATACCTGACAGTGGTGAGTCAAATGTGTGTCAGTCTGTGGGGGTGGTTGTGTGTCAGGTGTGGAGGTGGTGTAGTGAAGTATTGGGGTTGGCAATGAAAGTACCAATGTGCTCAAGGCGATACCTAACAGTGATAAGTCAAATGTGTGTCAGTCTGTGGGGGTGGTTGTGTGTCATGTGTGGAGGTGGTGTAGTAAAGTATTGGGGTTGGCAATGAAAGTACCAATGTGCTCAAGACGAACCTAACAGTGATAAGTCAATGTGTGTCAGTCTGTGAGGGTGGTTGTGTGTCAGTGTGTGGAGGGTGTAGTAAAGTATTGGGGTGGCAATGAAGCTACCAATGCCCTCAAGACGATACCTGACAGTGATAAGTCAAATGTGGTCAGTCTGTGGGGGTGGTTGTGGTCAGTGTGTGGAGGTGGTTTGTAGTAAAGTATTGGGGTTGGCAATGAAAGCTACTATGTGTCAAGACAATACTGACAGTGATGAGTCAAATGTGTGTCAGTCTGTGGGGGTGGTTGTGTGTCAGTGTGTGGGGGTGGTTGGGTGTCAGTGTGTGGAGGTGGTGTAGTAAAGTATTGGGGTTGGCAATGAAAGCTACCAATGCCCTCAAGACGATACCTGACAGTGGTGAGTCAAATGTGTGTCAGTCTGTGGGGGTGGTTGGGTGTCAGTGTGTGGAGGTGGTGTAGTAAAGTATTGGGGTGGCAATGAAAGCTACCAATGTGAGCAATGCCCTCAAGACGATACCTGACAGTGATAAGTCAAATGTGGTCAGGTGTGTGGGGGGGTGGTTGTGGCAGTGTGTGGAGTTGGTGCTCTGCAGTGAAGTATTGGGGTTGGCAATAAAGCTACCAATGTGAGCAATGCCCTCAAGACGATTAAATGACAGTGCTGAGTAAATGTGTGTCAGTGTGTAGCGTGAGCCAGTGAAAGATTGAGGTTGGCCATTAGAGTGCCAATGTCCTAAATACAATACTGACAGTGGTGAGCAAGGGTGTCATTTGTAGGGGGTTGCAGTGAAAAGTGCAATGTGTCAGCTGTGTGAGAGAGGCAGTGGAAGTAGTGAGGCGTTACTCACTGAAGCAGGACTAGCCGAAACAAATGAGGAATGCATTCAGAGGATACCTGACAGTGGTAGTAAATGTGTTTGTCAGTTGTTGTGAGGTAGGCAGTGAAAGTAGTGAGAGGTTAAAGGTAGCAGGACTAAACCGAAGCAACTCTAGGCAAGCATTCAGGAGGATATTCCTGACGTGGTTAGTTCCCAAGGCTGTTGTAGTGTGTGAGGTTAGTGCAGGATGTGGAAAGTATGAGGGGTTCTAAGGTAGCAGGGACTGAACGAAGCAACTGCTAGCAATGCATTCAGGAGGATACCTGACCGTGGTTTAGTCATAGTAGTCATTGTTGCTGTGTGTGAGGTGAGTGCAGTTGAAGTAGTGAGGGGTTCTAACGGTAGGGGTAAGCAGGACCAACCAAGCAGCTGCTAGCAATGCATTCAGGAGGATGGATGGATGGATACCGCAGTGGTTGTCATTGTCTGTGTGTGAGGTAGTTTAGTGCAGTGAAAGTAATGAGGGTTCTAAAGTAGCCAAGACTAACTGAAGGGGCTGAAGCATGCATTCCGGAGGATACCTGACAGGGTTAGTCATGGTCTGTTTGTGTGAAGAGTTAGTGACCGTTGATGAAAGTAGATGCGGGGTCCTAACGGCGTAGCAGGACTAACCGAAGCAACTGCTAGGCAATGCTTCAGGAGGATACCGGGAAAGCAGTGAGTCAGTGTGGAGGTAGGCAGGAAGGTAGGGAGGTATGTAGGTATGTAAGGTAGCAGGACAACCAGAAAGCGGTTGTAGCAATGCCTTCAAGGACAATATACAGAAGTGAATCATTGTGTGTCAATTTGTTGGGCGGTCTTGCATTGGAGGTAGTGGACTCTTGAATGTCTGACACTTCTGTAACAGTCATGTGTTGATGTTTAGTTAACTGTTACCCAATCAATCCCCAATGCGAAATTTTCACCAATTTGAAGCCACAGACAAGAGCACGCAGCTGCTGAAGGATGTTTATCCACCAGATCAGGACGAGCCAGAGACTGACACGATATACGAGGAGCGTCCAGAAGGATCTCAAACGTCCCACGGCGGTTGCTACCTGATGGAACAAGCTGAGCCGGTGGTCCGGCGGGGAGATTTTTTCTGAGACCAGGGGGATTCATGGGCCTGTCCCTCGTTGCTGAGAACTAACAATGAGGAATGGTTTGATGTGGTAAAATTAGTGTTATGTTCCGTGGGCCGAAGGCCACGTTGTATCATCACACGATTTAATAGCTTTGTTAGTTTCTCGTCCTGTCCAATCAGCAGGCAGCGAGCGACGTCCCGTACATTTATTTTGTTTTTCACCGATGACCACTGTATGATCCGCGAAGCAATATGTTGCCATGGAGCTGTCATAGTAACGGAAGGCAATGGCAAGCAAATCTGTGTAAAACTATTGAACAGGAGAAAAAAATGTCCCTGTGTGAGCTACTCTGAATGACAAGCGATTGCATTTGTATGTGTAACTTGTATAGGCAGCACACAGTTTGTGCTTCTCTAACTTCAAATTGCAGGGAGGAGCGTGAGAGGCAAATTCTAGGTAGAGCAACATCAATGGGAGACAGTGAGGCAAGAAGAGTATCAGTTAGAGGCGTGTTATGCTTGTGCCAGCATTGGGTGTGGGGGGACATTTTGATATAGGTAGGAGTGCTAATACCAAAAGTCAGTTGTACGTGCATCGCACATAGACATGATTTGATGTTTATCTCCAGTCGCTACATACCAGCACCAGTTCAGTCAGTATAGGAGCGTTATCGCTGGATTGCTGAGGCCGCATGTGACGCCATAAGAGGAAATGCTCGAAACAGGGTAGTGTTCATTATCAAATTGTTGTGGCCTAGGTATGCATTCATATTGTCACCTTCCCTGAGAGATAGGTGACTAGAAAGTTAGCACGTTCACTGTTTCCTGTGCTAACGACAAAGTGGTACTTTGTGTGTGTCTATCTGCTGTCTATTTGGGTGTGCATCAAGGGTACATCCTAAAAACTATGCAGATGCCCTCATGCTGAATTTCATGTGAAGCTGCAGTCGGGTGTTTTTGCACTGCTCCAATACAACCCGAATGACTGTACCAATTTACACAGATTTAATATTAATTGAAAGTTAGCCCAGGAGCTTTTTTACAAGATATCCCATGATCCAAAGAATGCGTTAGTGTAGATGACAACTGTGAAGTATACACAAACTGATTAGATTTCTTGCATAGTAATTTGCATGTGATGTACACCCAGTTTGTAGGAAACTCTCACACAAAATTGGTGGATGTGCTCCCCCACTCTTTCAGTCCTGAATATTCAAACAGTGAATAATCCATAAAGGCAGGTCATTACGTGACTTATTAGTAGATTATGCAATTTGTCTGAGTGACATAGAAGTTTTTAGCTGTGGCCCATCTTTGGTTGTGAGAATGTAAGGGTCAAGACAGGGTCACAAGTAGTGTTCAATTGCTAATTTATGCACAAATTAGAATAACTATTGGATTCAACTGAAAACGTTTTATATTTTTTCTTGGTTCTGATTGCCCATGCGGCTGAGTGGGATACTTGTGGTATATAGCACTCACAGAGCACTTGCGACATCAAGAACACCAGAAGATTTTTGTTGACTAGATGTTTCCTTAGATAACAGGGAATCATTCAGCATTCACATGTTTACTTGCAACACTCGTTTCGTTTTAATCAGTGTTGGCGCTGAGGGAAGGGAAAGAGGGATTACACTGATAATGCTGAATCCCTCTCAAAAAGTAATATCAGTAGGGACATTCCCGCCCAAATATTCTGGGTTCTGGGGTTGTTTAGTGTTACTGCATATGCAAGTCCCTTACAATTCTCTCCTAGGATAAAAAAGCTTAGTGCCAACACTAATTCAACTTGTCATTAGGATGCAATTATCCAGCCAGGCATCTATTCGAAAACACATGTGTAGCTGTGTTATTGACCTTCATCTGAATAAATTAACCTTGAAACCAGACAGCTCGAATTGTATATAGGTTCAATTTTCCATGGGGACCGTGTTTGGACATTGGCAGTAAACCCCGCTGATGGACTTGTTATTGGTTCAGCCTGTTAAGCCACAACAGCGATGGTTTATGTTATCGGGAGTAGAGTACATTTTTGACAACAACCCAAAGGTCTTGTGTTAATTAATATGCTCTTATAGTCACCAATCACGATGGTGTTATTAATTCTGTTGACGTTCGCCAATGGCAGAAAAGCAATTTTGAGTAAATCTAGGAAAATTTGGCACTTTCAAGTATCCCCTTGTCAAAGGGTATGAAGGGCTTGGTGGGGGGGGGGGGGGGGTGGAGGAGGGGGGGGTTTGGTAGGACTTTGGCAGTTAGGTCACTACTTTGAGATCTCACATTAATTTAAAGGAATGCCTCCACCAAATCAACTTTGGTAAACATAAGAAAGACAATGTCCTGGCACCACTGCATACTGGATGGACCTTTGTTACTACAGTGCCTTTAAGGTCACTCATAGATGAGAGCTGACGAATGGGGGGAGGAAAGGTCAAGTGAGCGATCCCTGAGGAACAACAATATCCTTAGGCATGACGATATGTTGGTTCTGTAAGCCAATAATGTAATTAGGGAATATTCAGTTCCAGGGAATTCACCGTGAAAGATACAGCACCTATTGTCATTTGTTCGTGTATATATCAATATATATATATAGATATATATATATTATATGCAATGTGAGGTTGGTCGTCTGATTAGTCCAAAGGTGATTTGCAGCAAGCAACTCATTGTCATTTCTCATGCTGAAGCGCTGAAGTATTGTTGATGCTAGCCGGGGAAGGGGGGTGGCATCCATAGAAGGTCATGAAATAAACATGATGTTACTCTGTGTGGGTTCTTTGGGAGGCTTTTTAGGTGCATTGTAGGGGAATATTTGGCACTACTAATTGCAGTGTCTAAAATCATTATTTCATACGAGATGGGAATAATGATGTTGACGATGAGTATAGTAGTGATTCAATTTGAATTGAATTTCCCGAGGGAGTATTATTGCGTGACGTACATTTGGAAATTTGATGGAAGCCCACAACATAAAACACTATCGGATCCTTGAACATATTGGCCGACATAATCACATACTTGCCAGCAGCAGTGTTTCCTAAGGCCTGTATGGCGCGTTATTTGACACAGTGCCTCGCTAATTTGACGCACTGACCTTCAGAGCAACAAGGTTTTAAAAGAGGGGTTTGGTACTGCCAAACAAAATCGGGAGGTGCACATGGAAATTTGACTCACCACAATTTCCAAAATGGTTTGGATGGATGGTGGAAAATGGCAATTTGACTCACTGCCCCGGAAGTTAGAGAACACTGCTTGCCAAGTCTCATGGATTGTCACTTTCCTGATACCACCAGATGTCTAGGGAATAGTGTTGTTGCTATGTGATTTGATTAGATTTGAATCTATGGTTCAGTAAACCAAGTAAGGCTAGGATTCCATTAGCTGCGGATTAGGTGTCCGGTACACATGTGAAAAATCAGAAATTGAATTTGTGTTAGCTGAGATGGGGCCAGTGTCTTAACATGTCCTATTTAGTCTTACAAGATAGATATTGGTTCCACAGAGGTAATACAATTGCTAAATGAAAGCAAGTCAACACCGAAAATAGGCTAAATAAGCAGATGAACCCATGCGCAAACGGTCGATAGAATTGTGTGCAGCTTCTCTTTTCAATTTGTAAAATTTTCGCTAGTTCAAGAATAAAAAATATCACCAGAACCGAATTTTTGTAACATGTGGCCTCCTTTTGCGAGTATCCTGTGTGGGGTCGACGAACTATAATGTTCCCAAGGCTAATTTAGTTGAAGTGTGACATGAGAGGCGGACTAGATGTCGAGCAGAGCCTCCAAACTCACAAGAGCAGACTGGCTTTTCCTCAACGCCTCAAGTTACCGCGTTGTAAAAATGGGAGACCGTGTGAGGTGACTTGTGATTAGTAGGCAGCATCGTATGTGGCTGCACATACTGAGGAGTCCTCCCAGATGTGTCTGTCGCTACACTATCCAGTCATTGGCTGGGTGAGTTTCTCCTGTCAGAGGAATATTCAACCTGGAGAACTAACAATGAACTGGAGCTATCCCCTTCAGAAGTCCATACAAACTTTCTCCAGAGCTATAACGTGACATGTCCATCAGCCAAGGCAAGAACTCGAATCCCAGCCACCCTTACTTCGGGGTTCCCACGGTCATGGAAAACCTGGAAACAGTCATGGTATTTATCAATTGAAAAAATCGGATAGTTGTTTGATTGAGTCATGGAAATTTTCAAAGTGATGTTCTTTGGCTCTTTTTTAGATGTTCAAAATTCTGTGCAAGATCTCATAGAGAAGGTCATAGAAATCCTCATGGGTCATCACAAATTGCTTGCCCAGACTCTGAAGGAACCTGAATAGTAGGCCATATCTACACACATTTTTTGGGCTCTGGTGATGTAATAGTTTTTATCGTCAGTACGAATATCTAATTCAATGTGACCTATGCTAATATTGAAGCACCGAGTTCAAGCTTAATAGCATGCCATAGGTTTTTCTGTAGAGACCGAGGATACAGTTCGGACTGATTAATATATTCGAGAGTGTTTTTCTAAGCCTAACTCCCCCCGAAAACGGTAACCAAAATGGACATCTTGTGAAGACCTAGCTGTGCTAGGGCATGTTCCCTAGGGAAAATGTAGCAAGGCACTCAACACATTACAGAAACAAGTGTGTAATTTAGGGTAAACCCTTCCACATTAGGCCATACTATGATCATACTGCGAGCCATTTGGGTACATGCAGCACTGAATTCTTACCCACTACAACAACATTTCCGATAGCAGCTTTTTGGGAAAACAAATTGCAAATTTGTCAAGGAGTTCCACAATTCAGTGGTTGCGTATTTCAAGTTATTTTAGTTGGTAATCACCATCCGGATCCATTGGTGAAAAGAGCCTTTTGGTGGGGTTATCAGATGATAAGTTCTAATAGCACTATAGAGGGAAGTTCACACATTGGCAGCAGCACCATGAAATTCATGGGGCTGAATGTGTGTGGTCAGTCCTCAACCATCGAGTCACAAGTTCTATTACATTATTGTATAGTCCAAAACAGCAAGGAGTCAATCTACAAACGAAGTATATTGTAATACTGCACTTCTCCCAATGCAAATGTTAATTATGATATAGCGCTTTAAAGATATCACCCTGATCGAAGGAAGGAACAGGTACACACTATGACAATCCTGGCGGTGAGTTGGCCGCAGCTAATCAGCGCTGCTCTGATGGTACTGAGTGTCTCACAGGCCCCCGTTCAACACCTTGGGTGGGGGAGAGGGAGCAATGGAACTGAGAAGTGTCTGCCCAAGGACACAACGGAGCTGCCAGGCATCAACAGGCTCCTTAAACAAAAGTAGGAGAAAAATAGGTAGAAAATTGCTAAAAGTAGGAGGAAAGTAGGATTTTAATCATAAAATAGGAGTGAGGTAGGAGCTTCTCACACGTAGTTTTCGGTCATACTCACTAGCAGGGGCTTTCTATGTGATTTTCTATATGGTCATTTCATTGAACCTATGATCTGACCTGGATGTAGTAGGAAAGTCACAAAGCAAGAGCTGTTGAAAATTAGTTCATGACTTACTGCATGTTTCTCCCAATCCTTCTGTCTCTCGGACAAGTCTCGAGACTTACTGCTCGTTTAATTTTTGATTGGCAACATCAAGACAGACTTTAGACGAAGGTTGTTTCTCCTTGATCATACAGTAGTGATTTTCTGCTCAAATCAGCTGTGCCCCATGGGCTATGTGATCTGCATTGTCATTCTACTTATCTATCTAGTATCCGACTTGTTAGCCAATTGCCCTTTTGGCCACCAAATGGTCATTTCCTTTGAGGGCGGATGACAAACTTAGAATCATGTTCACGATAACTGGATTCTTGTTTGGAAATTCAAGGTCAAAAGTAACTAAAGGGCAACATAGGATATATGTGTAAGATTCAAACATATCTTTGTCGTCATTGTTCCGTGCATCTTGCTTTGGAAATTTCAAGGTCAAAAGTAACTAAAGGGCACAATAGCGCCTATATGTGTACGATGTCAACAATCTTTTTATCATTTTTTTCAAGTGCATTAGATTTTTCTTGAAACTTTTTTGTCATAAAGTTCCTGGGGGGTGCTTCTTTCAGCTTGTTTACAGATTCAGTATGTGCTGTTATGTAACATCATTAAAAAGTAACATCGGGTAAAAAGAGTTTATGGGACGCCCCCAAACAGTCACCTTTGATGGAAGTGATCAAACTGGGACACAACATTAATTGACCCCTGGGACATAGTTCAAAGGGCAACAAATCAGCCATTGTGTGGAAAAGGAGAGTAGGTAGAGACAGCTTGTTGACATAACACTTGAAAGCCTGGAGGTTGTAAGGAGAAGGAAAACAGGAGGAAGGCAGAGCATGGATAAGAAATTATTTACAGTGATAGAGGAGTGGGACACGACACAGTGTGAGGGCTTGGATAAGACAATATAGTCAAGATGCCCCAGGGATCAAGAACACTGTGAATGATTGGAGGTCCATTCTTGCACCAGATGTTTTGTTTTAACTCTAATGGCATTATAGCTAGCATCAAAAATCATCGTGAACCAAGCGGAAAAAACACCATGCAAGGATGACATTATAATGAAATGCCTTTGTGGCCACGAATGGGTCATTCTTTGAATATATTGTAATTCGTGTGAAATGTTGCAAACAAGAGCACATAATGGTGATGAAGCAAAGCATACCAATGTACCAAATATTCAGCAAGAGGGACCGATGTGCAAACTAGTGCTGAATGGTCAAAAACATCCAATTAATTTCACAAGATCCACACAATGCCTGATTTAAATTGAATGTTTTTTTCATTTCTACAAACATGAGCACCAAGGTGCAACCAGCTCAAACCACCCAAGTGTACCAAATATTTCATAGCAAAGAGATCAATGTGCCATTATGTGTTCAATGTTCATGAATTCTAAATGGGGATTTCTTTATAGAGGAGAGATGCAGTTTTGCAATGTTTCACACAAAAGCTAATTCAACTGTCCTATCAAAGGATTTCTTTATAAAAAACCTGTGAATAGGCAAAACTCTAGAAACATGGTACAAATTCAAGGAACTTGTATTCTTTTGCAGGAGGTGCATTTTGCAGATTCACACAAAGGATAGTTGTGTACATCAAAGAAACAGGCAGTCGTGAACATGTGTTCACTTCAGAGAAGACCATATGGTGGCCAAAAATTCCATTCCACCTAATCGACTGTTGCATACATTAACATTTACATGGCCAATGTTTACCACAGCGATCAATGAAGTGGTCCACATTGGTTAACATCATCGAAGAATAAACAATTGGGTCACGAAGGCAGTTTAACATAATGGCCTATTGTCCCCAATGACACTTGGAATTGACCATGACAAGGTCAAACATGCCCCAGCATTCAAAAGTGTACCGATATGACTATAACTGAGGGCCACAATGGCAACTATTGTGCCCATTTATGACCTCTAAGCTTTGATCTTCCAATGGTCAACATCCAAAGATTCATCCATTCAAAGAATGAACAATTTGGACCGAAAAAGGACTTAACCAATGACCCCTGGTGCCACCTTCAATGACCTTTGACCTTCCATGGGTCAAAGAGTTGCCCAGGAGAAGTCAATGAACATTGTGTCCACATGTGGGCAGCATACATCAAAAAAATGCCAATTGGGACAGAGGAGGACAATAATGTTCACACAATGGTCTATTGTGACCCCTTCCCTGCATTTGACATTCACGTAGTAAAAGATGCCCCAGAGGTCTCAATGAACTGTGGGCCTATTGACTGTGATTTCCCAATGATGTTACTGTTTGGAACTCCAATGAACAACGATGCAACATCGGACACTGTGTGACTGGGCTGAAAACCCAACACACAAGGAACATTATGACATCTAATGGCACTTTTGCTAGGCGAAGATACTTTGAGGGGGAATGGATGGGACAGAATGGAGTGGATGGATAGATAGGATGGATGGACAGATGGGATGAATAGATGGGCTGAATAAATGCGATAAAAGAAAGTGGATGGGAGGGAGCATGGAAGACGGATGCAGGGATAGATGGCTAGATGGATGGTAGATGGATGGGCATGGACAGATGGATGGGATGGATAGAGGATGGGTTGGATAGAAATTGTATGGATAGAGAGGAAAGGGATGGGATGAATGCGATGGATAGATGGATGGCGATGGGATGCTGGATGGATAGATGGATGGGATGGATCGATGGATGGGTTCGATAGATTGTATGGATAGAGGAAATAGATGGGAGGAATGGGGATGAATGGCTGGATGGATGGGATGGATAGTAGGATGGAGGGGACGGGACCGAGGATGGGATGGATAATTGTATGGATAGAGGACAATGGATGGATATGAATGGGTGGGGATAGTGGATTGGACGGATGATGGAGGGTTGGGATAGACGGTTGGAAGAGAAATGATGGGATGACTGGATGGATAGATGGATTGGACGCACGCGCATGGATAGAACGCACGGATGGATGGGATGGAATGGATAGATGGAGTGGGTTGGACAGATTGTATGGATAGAGGAAATGGATGGATGAATGGGATGGATATATGGAGGGATGGATAGATTGTATGATAGAGGAAAGGAATGGATGTATGGGTGGGATAGATGGTGGATGGGATGGATAGATGGTGGGTGGGATGAATAGCGCGCTGGGTGGGATAGATAGATGGGGATGGATGGATAGACAGAATGACAAGGGCATCACAATGGTTCAACCAAAATAACGGTTGAACTAAAAAGGCATAGATCCTAGATGGATGGATAAAGGTAGGAATGGCATGCAGATTAACCGGCATAGGCTAGCTGGTTTGAGCTAAAAATGCATATCTCCCTCAAACAGGCAATTGGGTTGTTCTTCTAGAACAGGTCCCAAATAACTCCACATTGGTCTCTTGCAATGACATTTTGGTACCTTGTGGTTTGCGATTGACGGTTTCAATTGAAAGTTCCAGACACAGAGGTCCTGAATGCAATCTTTGGGACTGTAAGCTGAATTCGGAAAGGACTTCCATTTTACAATTAGATCCTGTGTTGGGAGTTATCTTCATCCTTCACTTTGTGGTGATTTTTTTGAGCACAACATTGAAAAAAAAAGTTGGAGAAAAGTAGGATTTTCAAAGAAAATGTGGAGAAGTAGGAGGGTAGGGCAGGGCAAAAAGTTAGAAGTTTAAAAAAAGTAGGAGCTGTGCATCCCTGAGCTGATCAACAACAGCGGAAGCCTCTTACACTGAGCTATCCGTCTCATGAGAGGATGTGGCAGCGTTTAATACAGCGCTGCGGGTGTGAGTTCCTCAACAGGTCCTATATAGCACTGGGTGGAATGCGCCAAAAGGAGAAGTAAGTGTCTTGCCCAAGGAAGCTTAACTGAGCTAATCTCATTAACAGTATGTGGCAGCAGTTAATACAGCACTGGTTGTACTTCCTCACAGATCCCATACACACCTGTTGCCTTGCCCAAGGACCCGTGGAAAACCTGATCGGTCTGCAGAATCCAAACTCTTCTTTAGACTGAAAGCTCATCTATCTGACTGAGCTAATCCAATCTCCTGTCGTATACGGCAGTCATCATCGAGGGAATTCATAACAACAATCGCAATGCCAGCAGTGCCCCCAGAAAATGCCATAAACCACCCATATTATCCACTGATTTCCCCATCTCTCATGCCCATCGACAATTTTTCTGGACAAATGTTCATTGCATGCCTTCCAGGGCATCAGTTCCACCGTTTTCGCAAGACAAGCCATGCACGTGTAGTATCACGAGGAGGCCAGCTCAGTTGACAGCCGTAAGGGAGTTGCAGCTCGTCGGTTAAACACAAACACTTTAAATGTAAGTGACAGACGAAACATAGTACGTCACATTTCACATCAATCTTTTTCTGCAGTAGTATTTCTTCTCGAGTTGGATTGATTTTTCCCATGAACGATTTTGTGCGGCCTTGAACCCCCCCAAGTCATCGTAGTCCAAGACCAAGTCCTTCAAAAATCGGTTTCGAGAAAAATACTTCAGTCCTACAACACTACTGTTAGTACTGAATGAAAATTTGCAAGAACATGCAAAAGTAGCAAATTACCTTGTTTGGTCTCAGTGACCCACCCCGGATGACTATGAATCACAAAGTGATCGCAAAATCTCTTTTGACTCTTTCCATTCGGACGAGACAAAAATTCAGGTGTCTGAACAATGGGAGTAGACTTCACAATTCACTGATTACCGTGCAGTGTGGTCCCGTCGTTTAGTCAGCTCACAGTTTAATAGAGACGTTTGCAATGTCCCATTTGATGAAACCTCAACACACCTTGATGTTTCTAAAGCAGTTTTAGTTTATCCCGTGTTGCCATCTAATGACAGGCAGGGATATAATCAGATGCATATTCCACCACCCACCAACCCCCTTAAGGGTGGGGGGCATGTATATGTACTATAGAGAACAGAAAATGAGCTGGGAACAAAAATAGTTTCTCCATATATTCCCTTTCAGATTGAGAAATTACAAGGAGCATGAACTGGTATATTTGGGTAGTCGACCAACAAATTAGACCGTAAAGCAATGGAGCCATTTCTCAAACGGCCAATGAACAATAGTTAGTAGGTCGAGTCTCGTCTAATCGACATGCTCGGTGACTATCCTCCGCCACAAATCACGATCTTGTGCAAGGTTCTTTATTCCATTCTGAGGATTAAGTTGTGTTCTGAATTGCGACTTGTCAACCCGGACAAACAATAATAGATATTTTCAGTGAGTACTTTCTTTTATAATATGTGTGAAAGACAGTTGCATTAACAATAACAGTCAATACCAGATGGTGACTGTAACCAGTAGAAGAAACCCCCAGGTTCGATGCTTTACTGTCCAGGGCCTCGTGTTGAAAATTTCCAATGAGAAATTCCCCTAGTTTGAGCTAAGATTGGCTGGAGCTTTGGCTCCAGTCTGACTATGGAGATATTCCATGGAATGAGCCTTATTGACTGCAAACTACTGCTGCTCCTCGTGAGGCTTATATGGCCGAATGACGACTGTACCCCCAGGAGGCACTAGGTGGTCATTGGACCATACAAGCCCCATAAGGATCAACACCACACACAGTTCATTCCCTACGTAATCCCAAATCCTCGAGGTGGTGGATCAAATTGGTGCAACGGGGGCGATGAATCAGTCAAAGAGGCCAAAACCCATGTCGTCATCGGACTCGGATTCAGATTCCTCCTTCTTGGCTCCTTTGCAGCCTCCTCCTTGGGTGCTTCCTCGGCTGCCTGGGCCGGGGCCGCGGCTACAAATGCTGACGGATCGGCAATGAAAGCCTTCGCCTGGGTTGGAAAAATTTGAAAACGTCTCATCAGTCCATCACGACTGCTGCACATGTGTGCCGGTGTCCATCATATTTTGGTGATAAGAGGCTTCTACTTTAAGTTACAGAGCATTTGCCAGCATTTAATTTATGAGGCACCGAGGTTTTCAATGACTCAACCTGAAAAATTGAACTTGACCCATCTCACAGGCCAATTAATGTGTACACTCTTCGGAGAAATAAGACTGCTGTTTCTGGACACCAGGGGGTTTGTAAAGTCAAAATTCTCCTTGTATGCCCCACCTGATGTGTATTATCACACTATTCTTCTCATTATTTTATGAGTGACAGACATGAAGTCAATATTCTAGAGTACACGCAGCTTGACATACTTGCCATCTGGGGGACGTGGATGTAAGCCCCAGATCGTCAGCTCAGCACTCATCTGATATGTATTATCTTTGTTCATTTCTTCCACAGACTCGACTGTTTGTGCCATGTGTTGTGAAAAAATTGCAGACGATGGGGTTCATATTTCAAGCTGAGAGGCTTGGCTCAGATAAGACTTGGCTAAGGCAAGCCCTAGCTTCCAAGGTTCAGACGTGTTTGTAGCTAGACGTTGGTCACTAACTCTCCCCCCCCTTCCACCACCCCAGTGGGTTAAAGCCATCTCTGGCTCTGGGGCTGACGGTGGCTGGACTAGCAACAGGCTACATTGTCATCATTACCAGAGGGGCCATGAGGGAGGGGGGGGAGGATTACACAACCAGATAGCTGGCACATCATGACCCACAATCTTGGGAGAAAATAAATCTTGGTCGACTTGTTCATACTACACCTTCATATCTAGGAACCAGACATTGTGCCATTTCCTTTGGTTTGCCTGCCAATTTTCAGGATTTCTGGTATTTCAGTCGGGTTATCAATGGAATCAGCTATCTGACCGGCAATAATCATATACCCACAACTGTTAACAACTACTTAAACATAACAGCTAGTGAACTTTGCTCCGCCCTCAAAGCTTACCTGTTCAGTCAGCCCCCTCGTCCCCCAAACCTACACCACAGCTAGTAAACTTTGCCTCACCCCTCAGCTGACCTGTTCAGCCCCCTGATCCCTGTGAAAAAAAACAAAACCATAGCTAGTGGACTCTGCCCCACCCTCACAGATCCCCTGTTCAGCCCCCAGCTAGTGAACTCAGCCCCATCCCCATAGCTCACCTGTTCAGCCACCTTGACCCCCAAATTACGGGCTATGGCATTAGTGCCCTAAAAAATTGCATTTCTTTCAAGGCCATTTGGTCCCCAGCACCCACCCAAAATAGCACATCGAACATGATACATTTTCTCTTCTTGGCATTGGTTTCCTGACGTTTTAATGACAATGCCTTGGAAAAAGTGAAATGATGGCCTTGCCCTCATAAAATTTCAATTCCAGCCCTGCATGATAGCTCACTTCTCTGTCCCTCTTGATTCTTAAAAACCCTAACCACAGCTAGTGAACTCTGCCCCACCCTCACAGATCCCCTGTTCAGCCCCCAGCTAGTAAACTCTGCCCCACCCTCACAGATCCCCTGTTCAGCCCCCTTGATTAACCCCCCTCTTCCTACAGCTGGTTAATGTTGCCCCACCCCCAAAGCTCACCTGTTCAGCCCCACTACCCAAAACTAGTTAACATTGCCCAACCCTGAAGCTCACCTGCTCAGCCTCCTTGAACTCTATCTCGGTGGCACAGGCGAGGGCCAGGATGTTCTTGAAGCCAATCACCAGAGAGTGCGGGACACTGGCCTGCGTCGGATAGCCGATCTGGAGGCTCACTGACGCGATGTTACGTATACCCTGCGAGGAAAAAAATATAGGATGCGATATATCTCAAGACACACCACAACAAGAGGTTTCACAAACCACCAACGACCCATTCTAACAGCAGTCTGCCCCCATGTCTGCTCGACTACTGGGAAGGCTAAGAACTTCCATGGTACCCGGTCTTGAAATAGGGATCAGAGGAACGTGACGGTAGTTATGCCATGTGGACATCAAAGCAAGCCTGAGGGGAGGCCTGAGGTCCGTATTTGAAGGATGCACCACCTGTTCCCAGCCCTCCTGTCAGTGACGATACGTCACCAACCATGACAAAGTGCTAATCAACACACATGGCACTTTGGCAGTTTTGCTCCATAACTCTGCATGCTGCATCAAACTCAGATCAGTAGTATGAACGTGAGAACAAAGTTTTCTTCAGCAAACGTCAAAGCGAGCTGGGTGGATCATCATTGTAAAATGCAACCGCCAGAGCATATAGACCGATTACAATCAGGACATGGGGAGACAATGGGGTGACCAGCTTTGTTTCCAGAAGGCCAGCAAGCACGAAAGGGCAAATTGAATTTGCCAAACAATCTCAAGTTTCCCAACATGTTGTCCAAGAGATGGTAGTAGTACAATCATTAGCTAGTAGATGGGTTATGGTTGATCATCGCATCTCACGCCAATGCTCTCTAAGCTGTGTGGTCCAGTAGAGAGGAGCGCCCCAGTTTCCAGACCTTCCCCACCCAGCACGGTGCCCAAACCAGGACTCCTTTTCCAATCTTTCTCGAGCAGCTCGCAAAGCAACTCTGCTTATGAACAAGTCTAGTCTTTCGGTCGTAGCTGACGGAGTAACCCTCTCCCACAATAGTTATTCCTCTCCAATCTGCTATTTCTCTCAGCGGTGGGCCCAGCATAACACCACTGCACAAGATTTTTCTTTCTACACTGGTTTGTGCCACTCACAGTGGTTTCTTGATGAAGCAATGCAACTTCCTACTAAACATTCATCCGTTTCTATGAACGATGACCACTTACCAAGAGGAATTTCTCATGCAGCTGCTCGTCTGTGATGTCCAGGATGCTGGGGTGGAAGACCGAGCCGTTGTCGTAAACTGGAAAATGACGAGCAGAAATTTGAAATCAGGGAGCTCCCACCCACCATCCTGAATTGTTCTGGTAGAATGCCCCCCAGACTTCACCATATGACAGGCCAAGAAATGCCATCAATGTGGTTCAGACCTGTTTGTAGCTAGGCATTAGTCACCATCCTGCCACCACTCCAGTGGGTTACAGCCATCTCTGGCTCTGGGGCTGACGGTGGCTGGACTAGCAACAGACTACATTGTCATCATCACCAGTGAGGGGAGAGGGTTGAGGGGAGAGGGTGGGGGGCTCCAACTATAGATTGGTCACCACTCCAGTGGGTTACTAGTAGCAGGGTACAGCGTCGTCATTATTAGAGACAAGGTTAAGGTGGCAAATAGAGTCCAGTATTCTACAGAGGTTTATCTAAACTGAATGCTCAACGTTATTCATTCCCATGTCAAAATTTTGTTCAGATAAACTTTGCAAACGGCTGGGAAGCGTATTTCACAAAGATTTTGTGGAGATCACACACCCCCTGAGTGGGTGCACATCACAAAGTGCCTTGAACAATCCTTCCACAGCCAACATGCAGAGAACTAAGGTCCTGTGGAGCCCAAGTAGAGTGACATTGGTTCATATTCCTACCAGCATCTACCTACCATTCTCGATGGCGAGACCGTACGAGAAAGGGAAGATCTTCAGCATAGTGAGTAGCGTCGCCTCGGACGCTCCCACCTTCTCTCCGATCTTGATGAGATGGACGTCACTCGTCTGTGATGATCGCAAGATGTGAAAGTTACCCTCATAACATTTGGTTTTGCAGTATCAGGATTCATCTAGAGCGCTCCCCCCCCCCCCCCCCCCCCTCCACTCTTTCCAGGGACATCTCTCACCCAGACATATCCCTCCCAAGCCATGTGAACATAGTATAGCTGAGGTAGCTTTAATACTTGGCCAAGATGGTTTGCACAAATTTTTAGGTTAACTGGCCCCAAGTAAAGAGGTAATGTCCAGACCCCACACCCAAATTTCTAGAATCAAGCATTTTACCCCTGTATCAGCTGAAATTCAGTCCAAGGCTAGATTTCCCTAATATAATGAGGACCCCCTTCCTTTCCCCCCCCCCTTCTCGCCCCCCCCCCCTTCTCGCCCCCCCCCCCTTCTCGCCCTCCCCCCCCCCCCCCCCCCTTCTCGCCAGGACCTCAAGGTTTCAGTTACGTGTTTGTAGCTGACCGTTGGTCACCATCCTGCCACCACTCCAGTGGGTTACAGCCATCACTGGCTCTGGAGCTGATGGTGGCTGGACTAGCAACAGGCTACATTGTCATCATCACCAAAATTAGTTCAGGGGACACTCCAACAGTGAAACTGCCACCCACCATGAGAGGCTGTGGAATATGATAATATTGAGTGGTTATATAGCAGTTGCATCCTCGTTAGACACTCAAATAGTTCACGGATAATATCCTGCTGCCAAGTCGTACTCGGAGGTCTCCAATCATTGCCTGGGTGGGGTGTGGTGGGGCATAGGAGATGTGGCACCTATGGGACAAAGCTAATCCGATCTGCCCAGTTGGTAACTCCCTAATCCCATCCACCATAAGAGGTGACCAAAGGGGTGGACTGTAGTAAGACAAAACTGCTCTGGGAAAAAAGAGCCATTTGGAAGGACAGAGCCTACCAGGATTTCAATGGTACCCCTGGAGATCTTTGTGGCGATGGAGAGGGCCTGGAAGAAAGAGGTCTTCTCTGGGCCAAGGCCGGTGTTCTGGGCAGGGACCGTCACATTCACGGGGGCGAGGGCTCCGGCCTTAGCTGGTGCAGCGACCTGTCAAAACAAACAGTGAGGTACACATTAGGTGACAAATAGTGGGCGACTTACTGGTAAAACTCTGCAAAATCCCGTGCATGAGTAACGAACGAACCAGTTCCAGTAGTCCCAACAGCAGCTGGGCAAGATGATGCATGTTTTAGAACCAAGCCAATATATAACATTTCAAACGCTAAGCCACCAGACTGCAATCTGGCCGTGGAAGCCACAAAATTGTTGTTGAAATGAATGCAATATGGTAGCTTTCAGAGCATTTGTAAATTCATAATATAGATAAGAATTGTCATCATACTCTGCTCCAGATTCTTTATCGTTGTGACATATTTAACAAATGAGAGCTAGGGGGCCTTGTCTCCCATGATGTCAATGCGGGTGTCAATTGCATGATGTGCACCACACACACCAGACAGGGCGAATATTTTCCAAGGCGAGTCAAACATTTTTTTTTTTCAATTGACGCACCCCCAGTAACTTGGAAGAAGTCTTACAATTTCAGCTACATAACCTGAATACAAGGCGATCGCCCCCATGTATCGCCTGGTTGCGCGATCAGTGTTTACTTCTATTAGTCACCATGCAAACAATTACAAGGCACACCAATGTCCTTGTGTCACTTACAGATTTTGGTATTAGCATTTAACAGAAACAGCCTACTAATCAGTGACCAATTTCAAATTCCAAAGACTGATTATGACAATGTCTACTAAGGAGTAAAAGTTTTGTGGAAATGTGACCAAAATTGCCTAAATTGTACAAAGTTTCATGAAACTCCAGCACCTTTGAACTTATCTAATTTATGCAAATTAGTTACTTGAATGACCTCCATGACCCCAAATCTTTGTTAAAAAGTTTTGGGAGTTAAAGTAGACCACAATCACCAGTTTTTCATGAAATCATGCAAATTAGACACTTAATTCACCATATTTTATGCTGAAAATCTAATCATTCCATCTACCTTGTATCCCGCATCTATGTGCCAAACCAAGTCACCAAGCAACCTAGGTTTCAATCCTAATCTTGCTCACACGCCTAAGACATATTACATAAAATTAGGCTAATTACCTTTACTTAATTAGTAATTTCCGTGCCCAAAATCTAATCAGATCATGTTCACCCATCCCCAAAGCTACCTGAAAATTTTGTGGCAGGTGCCACTTACCGTTCGAAAGATATCCTGCTAACGAAAAAGTGTGACCCACACGCACGCACATACCCACACGCCATAGTGACCACTGAGTCTCCTCCTGAATTTCATTCAGATGCGATACAAATGACACACCAGATTCGCTCCGTGACTGACCCATCTAGGGAAAGTGACGCATATGCGAGTCACTTTAGATATGACAACGACTCAAATTTGACGTACCATGCCCAGGCTACGTATCCTGCGACTGAAGTGCTTAAACGAATAGCTCCTCCTCCATACCGGAATTGTTAACAGAGATTCGACCCTGCCAGTCGGGTTTTTGCGCGATCACCGGGACCTTCACCAGAGATACCTACCAATCCTCCCTTACCTGTCAGCACCCATAACCAAGGTTGTGCAAGACTCAGATTTTTAGTATGAACGTGAGAACAAGTTTTCTTCAGCAAACGTCAAAGCGAGCTGGGTGGATCATCACTGTAATGCACAACTCGGAAGGACACAATAGGATATCGGTGCAGGGATAAAAAAAAATTACAGCAGCGCCATTTCCCTCTGAGGCTCTTCAATGTAGTATCAAAACATTATTTCAACGGGCCATGGTATTCCTGCTTGTCATATTAGACAACTCGAGTCTCATCGAGAGTTATTTGATTCAATGCTGAAGAAAAGGCTTGCCAAGAAAAGTATCACTGTGGCCATGTGGTGCCGACAAGCCAAATTGAATGCCCCAGTCAGCAAGAACAGCTACCATTCTCCTTCCTGACCATACCGCCGGAGGAGATTCTGGGCACGGGTCTGGGTGTCATGCCATCTGCGGACCTTACCAAGCATAGCTACAACCACAGAATGACCAAAATTAAATAGTCATTGTCACTGCGAAGTACCCTACACAGTATATAGCAGACAGCAACGTCCTTCTAGTTAGTTTTCCACGCCGACTTTCCTTTCAACGCATGTCTTGTGGTTACACTCAAAGCATCCACATACTTGCGTTGTCCAGAGAAAGCTTCCTGACGTCGAGCAGGTCACCCTTGCAGAGACGAGACAAACATTACCCTTCAGATGAGGCAGCAATATATGGAAGTTTGGACGAATTTAACGAGTGGGTTTTTGAACAGCTAGCCTTGCCCGTTTTGCGATATTTGGGCGTTTCCGTGTAGGCACCCGGTAATTTTTCAACTATCCCAATCTCGGAGGGGGGGGATGGAGAGGGGTTTGCTAATAGGGCTAATGATACCAGCAGTATTCGAGGTCATATGTCAGGCTGGAAATTTCCAATCAGTTCAGGCACCACTTCCTTATACTTCCAATCAAATGGTATACCATAATGGTAATGAGCAGGCATAATTCAGTTCTTGAATTTGATTAGCACATCTTGCTGAATTTATAGCATGCCATCAATATAGTATACTTATGGGTATGAGTTTTTGCAATCAAAGAATTCTGATTAGATTTGAACGTTGTGGGGTAGTTTTTGCTATGCGAATCCAGATAAATTATGCCCTGATGAGCACAAATGATTAAATACATGAAACAGGCTAATTACTCTACTTATTAGTGAAAATCTTAGCTGAACAGGTTCTCTCAACCCCAATAGGCCTACTAAATCCAAAATTGTACAGAATTGGTCTCATTACGGGAACGCGAAACACAAAGTGATCACTGAGCGGCATAAGTGCCTCCCTAAACTTCATTCAGGCGAGACAAAAATGGGTCTATGTCAAATTTACCGCATTGGTTGAATGATGCAGTTTATTCTAATGAAAAAGACTGTCGATAGAAAGGTGTTCGTCCAACTTTAGGTGCAATCCTGATTGGCCTATGGGGCTCTATATTACGAGAGCATGGTATCTCAGCACTAACTTCACTTGCCCACTAATAAAATATACAATTTAGCCGACAGCTACATAGGGGATAGCGATCGATTGAATAAGTAAATCTAGTACTTTTGGATGTGTACAGAATTCAGGGCTGGAATTAACCTCAGTGCCCTAGAAAATTGCCCTTCTTTCAAGGCCATTTGGCCTCACGGCCCCCAAAATAGACATTGAAACCACAATACATTTTTTCTTTTTGGCCTCTGTGCCCTGACAGTTTTGATGACGTGCCCTCGCCCTCATGAAACCTTATTTCCAGCCCTGAGAGTTGCATAGGACTCAGATTAGTTATGAAGTGAGAACGAAGTTTTCTTCAGCGAACGTCAAAGCGAGCTGGGTGAATCATCATTGTGATATGCAACTCACAACTTAAAATTGGTATGCTGATTAGAGGGACATAACAGGACCACCCCAAAATATAGCATGAGTAATACATGTTAAGTTTCGTCCTTGGCATGCACCCTGAAAGCTCTAACCAAGTTGTTCATACAGTCGATGAAATAGCTTGTAACGCTGTTGATATGATGAACGAATATCGCCCACCAGCAATTTTGTCACCAGAGGAAGTTGTACTGCTGAGTTGATAAATACTGCACACCCCCAGAATCACCCACGCTAAGCGGTTCCAAGGAGTATGCCGAATACCTGTGTTTGTACTGCTGTCCCTGGATCCAACATATTCAATCATACTCACGCTTCCACATTAGGGTTGTGTTCGATGTGCCCCCTGATGGCCTTCCTCATGATGGTGTTCTTGCCCATGAGAACGACTGGAGAGAAAGGAAAAGGGCTCTGATTTATGTCCCTCCATCCATCAACATTACAGCTTGGATTAACATTATAGTTGATGGGAAATCCCTCCTCGATCCCAAAATCCTCTTGTGGAGAAGGGGGAATTCCCTTCCAGATCCATTCTTCAGCGCTAACACAAGAGTGCGAGTGCACGTATAATAGTCGCAGGGACAGGGCGTTTTTAGAGAGATGAAGTTGCATAAAACTCAGATTTGTAGTATGAACGTGAGAACAAAGTTTTCTTCAGCGAACGTCAAAGCGAGCTGGGTGGAACATCATTGTAATATGCAACTGACAAAACCTTGCCACTCAAGGATAGTGTAGATTCCTACATTTTCAGATGGGGCTACAGTGTTTTACACCGCAATATCTTTTTCCTGGATGGCCTAACCAGCAGCCTAGCTAGTGAAGCCTAACAGAATGCTCCCCTAACGTGCATTAATGCCACATACTTGCGGAAGTGATCAGTAGTCAGTGTATTCCACACAATTACAGGTGACCAAAAGTGAGTCGAAGGGGGCCACTGGCCTCCCGTTAAGGAGCAGTGTCAAACATTTTTTATTCACGATAGGCAGGGGATAGGCAAATTGCATTTGCATGGGAGATGGTTGTCACATACAGCAGATTTGAAGAGCATGGGCCATAGTTGTTAGTATATGGTGTTGACTTCGAGTAAGTTGAGTTTAGTCCCGTGTACCGCATGTGTTATCGTAATTGTGCATGTGCTATCTCTAATTAAGCAAAGTCATGATTGCGCTGTAATACACTATGCTGCTTCCTGCTTAGGAATAGGATCCCCTGCGGGTCAAATGTCTCCACCCACCAACAAAACCCTCCCACCCAAATTGACCCTTACTTCCTTGTCCTCTGAGGGAGATTCGAATCTGCGGCACTCTGTTTCGAGCCGACATTGTCTGCCTTGACGATGAAGCACTTTGGATATTCATCCAGAAGTTGCTAAAAGGAAGGAGAGCAAGGAAACGTGATCTGCAGCGTGGATTTTGGCCAAAGGAACTTGTATGTCAGGTTGTAATTCAGTATATAAACTGTCAATTCAGAGCTCCCATTGAGGTTGGTGATTTTACTTGAATCATTCCTCAAAATATCTCATGAAAATGAAATTGACTGGAAAGTGGGATCAGAAATTGAATGCGGAGGTATTGGCTTGATGTGAATCAAACAACCCAGTCAGGTATACATTCATCCTGACAGAGGTTTTTTTTTTTTAATGATAGTGTACAACTTTTGATTTCTGCATTTTTTCCATTTCCAGAGAAAAGATAATCAAAGAGGGCGTTTGACCCTATGGTTATGCAATTGCAAGGCATGCATAGTACCAGAGGAATGGTAGGACAAAAATGTATACATGTGCAGTCACACAGTAACAAGACCACCATCGCTCCAACACAAACCCAACAGAGCAGGCAAAAATGAACTGATAACAATAAAACGATGATCGATCCTTGAGCGATAACTATGCGATAAACTTGAACGTTACAGCAGCGACAAGTGTTTACTCACGTGACGTCACGGCCCATTCAGCTCCCATCCCCCGTGGGCCGCGATGGGTTGTGGTGAGCCTGAGTTTCAATGCATTTATAGCATGACGCTCAATCTATGTCACACTGGACCAGGATTTCCCCCCCCCCCCCCTTTTGGACCATGCCATTGGCAAGTGTAGTGTTCACAATGCTCCACTCGAGCACTGCATACCTCCCCGACAAGTAGTGACCAAGTTTCACGTGAACGCCCGTCATCTTATGGGTACCAAAAAATAACTCTTCGCAAAAGCTGCTTGGTAGACTCACGTTAACAGGAACATTCATGTCACATGACAGGCACCACAGAGAGAATACGTGAACACTGTATTACTCACCACCAACTTGATCATGTAATCCGCCTTCCATTTTCCTCTGTCTTCCTTGGCATCTTGAGTGTGCACCAGGGATGGTGATTTAAAGACAGAAGGGACTAAATTTATATCTGTAAAGAAGAGGAAATGACGAGTGCTGAATGAAACAAAGGTCTGTAAGATCTAGTTATTTCATTTCCAACCAGAAAGTTTAGTGGAAATTCCTGTTTTTCTGTCTATCCATTACCTTACTCAGTTCTCACTATTATAGGTTCTTGAGCATGAATGCAGATTTTTCCATTTACATACAAGTGGGTTCATGAACTGCTAGTCCCACCTTCATTTTGACTTCAGTATGTTACAACGGACTGGATCAGAGGATGAAAGAAAACAAATTGCCTGAGATTAATAACAGCAAAATTTAAAACCATACAGATGTGGCTATTTATGTATGCCAGCCCCTAGGTGTGCTACCAAAGGGGTACTAATTTTGTGCAGGTGACTAAAATTCATGCAATTTAAACACATTGACCTCTTTCAGTGACCCATTCTCTAATTTCAAATTATCCCAAGACCAACAACGGTGGACCATACTCAATACGTTTTATGGAAATTCAACAAAACTGAGAAAGTTGCATAAGGCTCTGGGATTTTTTTTTTATTAACTCGGCCCAGTTACCCCTTTGCACGGTTGACAATTAGAAATGTAATATCACATCAAAAGTGTGGTTTTATGGAAGTGAATTTAGATTTTCAGAGACATAGCAGCGCATAGTTGATTCCTTTATATTTTTTAAACTATTATTTACTACTAATATTGCAAAAAACAGGCCTCATTCAAGCTAAAATTCTATTCCAAAAATATTAGAAAGCAATGTTTTGTGTATGGCAAATAAGCCATAGTAAATGTTTCCCCACCAAACTTGTCACACAAGGAATGTTATTGCCGAACCACACATAATTTTCATAAAAACCACAGCATTCATTCCATGTTGATTCTTTTCATGGTGTGTAATCATGTAGGTGACTCTAATATAACAGCACATAAAAAGTTTGGATAACCTTTCTGGTCTTGAACTTTTCAGCTAACACCAAACTTGGTTTCAAATGTAACAACATGTCAACAATTTGGTAAAAGTGGAAATCTTGCCAAAACTACTGATTCTGATTGTGTGGTATCTTTGCTTGTGACATGCTGGCACTATCTAATACAACAGACCATTTTCCATCGTATCTGCCTTGTAAGAATTTTTCACAGCAAATAGAAGGCAAAACCATGTTCATCCAATTCAATATTGTGGGAGTTGGGAACAAAGCTTTGGCCAATTACCCCAAAAATGACCTGGCTAAAATGACCCCGAGATACATTGACTCAAATTCCTGAACACCCTTGTATGTACCATTGATCACGGATAAGAAGACCAGGTTTCACGAAATCCATTTGAACTGTAGGAGAAGCTTTGAAGCAGTATGAGTGAATTTTCTGGTCCCAGGACATCTCGGTGTCCAGTGAGAGTCAAAGTATGCACAATTTTTTGGGGTAACCAGAAAAAAACAGCTGCAGCGGCTAAATTCAGGAAGCAAAATGCTGAATTGTCTATAATCCTGCATGGTGATTACTCAATGGTAATGTCACTGGTGATAGTGATATTGCAATTAATGGCCCACCAATAAAAACAAATGAAATGTGCACACTTTGACTTTTCATGGAAAACGAGAGTCTTGAGACCAGAAAAATTCACTCACACACCAAGACTAACAAGTTTTGAAGAAAAAAAATACTGCAGAGCGGATTCACAACGGCAAAATCCTCCAGGAGAGGCAAATGTTTTCTCCAAAGATGATGGAGTAGATCAAAATCAAGTTGGGAATCGGAAAAAACGCAGGCTGCTTATCTGTTACTGAAACATTGAGGGGCCTGTGGCTAGGCCTTAGCCTCGGCTAATATTAGGCTGCGTTCGGCGATCGAAAAAACGGCCTCATTCGAGTTTGAAAAAACATGTGAAGAAGAATTTAGGAAAACCAAGAACAAAATGTATCAGAATTTGGTTGCTATTGAAACCGGCAGTTACCCACTCACCGGCCATCTATTGACAGCGGGATTCTAAATTCAAGTCCTTTATTTCACTGTCAGTACCTTATTATTAGTAATAGTAATAGCAGGCCTAGCCGCATGTAATGGAACCGTAGGCCTAGCCTAAGTAAAGTTACTGAGGGGTAATTCGGTAGGCCTAAAATAGTGTTACTGGAAACGTTTTGAGTGGACTGGTGGCTAATAGTAACGTGGTGGCACTTCCACCGACCGCCTACATTTCAATTCAGCATTTATTACGTCTGAAGAGCATTTTACGGAGTTCAACGTGACCTTCCATGTGAGGAACGACATTGCTTACATTACAGTTGCATGGATTGAGGGTGTTGCAAGGTAAACTTGCTGATTATGACATTTTGGAGAGAAATTAAAAACGTGTCATACCTGCGAAAACGTGCGCTGAAAAGGCAGTTTCAGAGCAGCTTTCCCCACATACCACATGGTGCATGTGAATTACGATACAGTACAACGCCACAGTAGTAGGAAACGTCATTCATTAGTGTTACCCAAGCTAGACAAACTGGGGGCGCATCTCTGAAACAGTATTGTTGGATGCACCTTGCTATAGTCACATGCAGCCTAGACTGACTTGAAAGCAGACGATAGGTAGCCTGTAAGCAGGGACGATATGGAGAAGCCGTTCCTAAAATAAAGGGGGCTATCGCACTTTAGTATCTATACCACGGGCGAAGTTCACTTTGAAATATCACTAACATATGTTTTAGGCAAATCACGATTGGTTAAAGGGCCATGTGCGCCATGAGTGAATGAGACCAGTGGCGGCGGAGCCTACAAATTTAGGGGGGGGGGGGGGGGGACGCAGGCCAAACTTTGCTGTTACTATTTAAGCGGAGCGCCACCATCGGTTGGCGCGGAGCGTACAATAAAATTTTGGGTTCTACCAAACCTCCCAGATGGCCGAAAAAACGGCACTTCCCGAGCGTTGTAGCTATATGTACCAGCCATAAAACGGGCCATGCTGCAAAATCGTAGTTATTAATAAAAGGATGTTAGAAGAATGATAATGCATATTAGATGGGTTTGGAGACAGCAAAATTCCGCTGAGGGAGATCCCGGGGAACGGGTGTCACACCTTGGACCCCCCACCCCCATCTAAGAAAAATCGATTTCTTCCTCATTCCGGTGATTTCAGTGCACTGATCGAGACTGAGTAATGATGATGCTCACACAGGTAGCCCCTTTCCCGCCCCCCAGTTGGCAATCCTCCTGTGGTCACGTGGTTAGCGTATTGGACTTGCAGTCTGTTAGGGGTTCAGGTCGACTCCCGGGGAAAGATTAACAGTTTTAACACTTTAGTTTCTTCGCTTTTAAATAGTTGAACAATAAGTGAACAAGTAGTACGTACGTTTCAAAGACACAAAAGTGGACAAATTTGGTGTATTTGAAACGTAAGTAACACCTTTTTCGTTGGCGATGAAGTGTTGTAACGAACAAGGAATCAAGGTTTCAAATATGTTATTTTGTATCGACAACATATCTGTAACAATTTATAACAATTTTTAACAGTATTACAGTTTGAGACATAAATCATGCTGTTTTTAGTGTCTTTTTTATTGAAACGTACGTAAAACATAACAAGCCAGTACTGCAAGATAGTGAATGATAAAGTCAGGGGCGTAGCGGAGGGTTGAGGATTGGGGGGTGTAGAGATTATGTTTTGCCGACGGATCTGGCAATGGTGACTGATATGAGGGAGGGGTTTTTAAGGGGGGGGGTGTCCCCCTCCCCATTGGAAAATTTTGAACATGAAAACGTCCTCAGATGCAATCTGGTGCAATATTTTCAGTAAAAATTGGGCGTTCAGAAATTATTCGACCCAGCTCACCAGGTACGCGGGAACGTTCAATTTGAAAACGTACGAAACATTTTTGCCCCGAATCCTATAAAACGATACGCGATTTTTACTGCAGCTCGTGAGTATATGAAGCAGGCCATTAAGTACACACTGCGCGCGGAGCGCGCAAAAAAAATTGGCACTTCAATGGTGCTATTGATCAAGATTCGGCCATTTATACATCTTCTTTCCACTTATGCATTAGGATATCTCAACCAGATTGTACTTATTCTGTGCCCAAAGTTGGGTAGTCAGTTTCCTGCCCAAATTTTTGATCTAAAAAACTGGGGGGGGGGGGGTGCCTTCTGTCTCTCCGCCTTGTACTCTAACCGCTATGCGCTGCATGATTCCCCGCCTAATAAACCGACTGTTTCATCTGGGAACTTCTTTCTTGTGTTATCAGCAAAATGGCTTGAATTTTTTTATGTATCTCTGGAATATAGGACAAGAAACAAAAACTTTCAAAGTACTGTCGTACTCATGGAAAATAAAATGTCAACGCTAACGCCTTTATTCCCCCTTTTGCCGAATTGCTGACAGACTCGGTCACTCGTCCAATACACGACAGCTACAACCGTCACAATATATGTTTGCCGGCGTGCCATTCTCTTGCCGACGCCGGATGGGCCAATTAGATGAAGAGCCAAAAGTCGAAATAGCCGATAAAGTCTGGCTACCGTTTTTTTTTCTATTCCTCATTTTCCATTTATCCTGTCTTCCCCATTCCCTCTCTCACTTCCCTTTTCCTTTCCCTTTTCCTTTCCCTTCTCCTCTTTCTCCCTTTCCCTTTTCCTTTTCCTTCTCCTCTTTCTTCCTTTCCCTTTTCCTTTCCCTTCTCCTCTTTCTTCCTTTCCCTTTTCCTTTTCCTTCTCCTCTTTCTTCCTTTCCCTTTTCCTTTCCCTTCTCCTCTTTCTTCCTTTCCCTTTTCCTTTTCCTTCTCCTCTTTCTTCCTTTCCCTTTTCCTTTTCCTTCTCCTCTTTCTCCTTTTTGCCGACAGACTGAAAACAGACTGAAAATTTGCCGACGGCACGAATTATTTGGGGGGTGTGGCCCCCACCCCCCCCCCCCCCGCTCGCTACGGCCCTGGATAATGTCATTCATGTCATTTGGGTATTCTTTCATGTTCATCATAAAAGATGAACAAAAATGCAAGCATCACTCTTCTATTTTAATCTAACGACTAACATTTTTCAAATGCCCCACTTCTGTTGCCGAGTATTGTGGCCTTGTACATACAGCGGTGAGTATTGTCCATCTTGAATAATCTAGTAGGCCTAGTCAAGCGACTAGCATTACAGTCAGTCGGTCATCACTTGTATTTGCCAAAAATGCCAACTCGTGTTTCTTCTTGTTGACGAAGTTAGCGCCCAGCTCACAGCATATAGTCGATCTTAGGAACTGACTGGTGACCTGGGCCAAGATTTACAGATATCGTACAAGCTGCGAATATCGCAGACCAGGCGCCAACGGGTTCAGTATGGCAACATTTGTTGAACTTAAAAAGGATACTGACTAGTTTCACATTTATTTAGGCTTGTTATAATGATATCTATTATCTATATTCCATCATGTTCCGCAGATCGCTAATGATAGTTTCATGTCGCTGTTGTTGTTAATTTTCAAATTTCATTCTGTTTTCATTTCATCAATTTTAGGGGGCGGACCCCCCCACTTCATTTTTGGGGGACGCGTCTCCCCCGACGTCCCCCGCCCCCGCTCGCGCCGCCTATGAATGAGGCTGATACGAGGTGTACGAAGTCAAACGCCCGTTTCAACAGGCTAATGCAGCCCCGGCAGGGTCAACCTGGTCAGGGGCGTGGCCTGGATAAACAAGAAGCAATTAGTTTTTAGTGATTTCTTTCTTCTAAATGAAACACGACTTCTGGAAGTAGTACTGGAACGTATCTCTCAATTTCGGGAAACACACGGAAGAGGGTTTTTCCTGCGATCTGAAGAACTCTGTAAGACGGAAAATTTCTTGTACCCTATACGCGTCCACCGATAGTGGCGCTCGCTTAGATGGTGGGCGCATCGATGATCAGCACCCACTCTTATAATGCCTCCGCGGTCGGGTGGGGAAGTGGGAGGAGGGGGGGGGGGGCTAGTGCTCACATAGCCTATTTCGCAGGGGGCTGCAGCTGGTCATCCACGTATCACGGTCTCGATGTTGTTGGCCTTCAGCCATTTCATCACTCAAGACGAGCAAAACAAAAGACTGGCAGCTCAATTCTATAAATGTCCCAGTAATCAGTGCTCATCCACGATCAATACGGCCAGGCTAGGGTTCCTTGATGAGCCTCATTGGCTTCCTGAACTTGTGGAATTCAAATAAATCAAATCAAACAATTTGACGTCCCCTTTAATTTTGAGAGAGTGAGTGGGTCATTGCCAAGCGCGTGAAAGCGCTTCTCGAAGAATAAGTGTTGTAAACGTATATTACCATCGATGTCGGTAAGTACAGTCTTGAGCCATGCTCATTGTATCATTACCTCAACAGTTCAAGGAGACAGAAATCAAAATTAGGATCCCCCTCCTCCTTCCCCCCAAAAACACATAATCTCTCAGTGAAATTCACCAGAACCTCAGTGAAAGAATCGAAAATCTATGGGTTTTTTTTTTAATCTTTGCCTGAACACAAAATCTGAAACCATTAAGTCATTTCGATCTCCAAATATGATGGAAAATCTCCAGAGTTGGGCTGACAATAACGTAAGACCCACAATTTCGGTGATTCGAGCCTGAAATGGGATGGAAATGTTGTATTATCTGATATTAACTTGTTAAAAAATGTGAAAACAATCGGTTATTGTAACCAGCCCCCCCCCCCCTCAAAAAAATGGCCAAAAATTCTCACAAATTTGATATTTTTTCTCCCCCAAAGTTGTGTGTTAACGTGCGGTTTTGTGACGACTCATTATTGTGGAAAATTTACCATGTGCATTCATACCAACTAACTCAAGATATCTGAGGATAACTATGGCAAGCGCGAGTCGAAACGTCTTGATACTGCGGACGGCATGATTCCTGTGGCGAGATTTACACTGCATGTTCTTCACCAATCCACAGTGTCATTGTGTGTTCAATTTAATTGACCTGTACTGACCTCTGTCATAACCTTGGAATGGCTTGGAACATATCTACCACATTAGCCTAATCTTTGCTATCAGTGTCCAGCAACAAGTACACTGGCCCAACTAACTCATTCAAAGGCATGTATATTGGCTATATATACCCATCAAAACTTCATGTGTACCCAGCACAACTCACGTCTAGGCCTGTAGCGGTGAAAAGTGGAAACACACACTTGGATCCACATGGAGAGTCTATCCAACACCTACATCATGAGGTGATGACAGATCTTCCAACGAACGCCTCTGTTTGTTAGCCCCCATTATGCCTTATTCCAGCCACCTCAGTGCTGACAGACAAATTAAACAGTGCCTGCTCGGCCAGGGGCCAGCCCTGAAGCTCCGAAGGGGTGGGGTAACAAACCACGCTCACAGAGAGCTCAATGGAAGGCTGTGGGTAGAAAATTGGGGTAATTAATTAATTGGATTTAATTAAAATCTAATAACACTAGGCAAAAAAAGGAACTAGGCCTAGCCGAGATGACATGCTCCATCCACCCACCAAGTTTAAACCTGATTGCATTACGCATGGGCGTCGATCCGTTTGGAAAAGTGGGGGGGGGACCACATCGAATGCAAATGACCATGAGGGAGCGCCACCACAGTCGGTTGGCGCGAAGCGCAACAAGAGAATTTACAGATTTCACATACCCTCCGATCGACGGAAACGCACTTGCAGGCTTCAATAGCACCCATCTACATGGGTGAGTTGAGTAAAAGACAGACAAAAAAGGTGTCATTGTGCATGCTAAGATGAATTTACCGAATATCACACATGGGATTTTTTATTACCTTTCAACCTGCCTTTGTGCGGGGATCCAGGGGTTACCGAACAGTCCCTGGTGGGAGCGAAGGGAATAGCCATAGACGTAACCGAACATCAATTCGGGAACAGAAATTTTGACTCGAATTTTACAAGTCACTCATCGGGAACTGCCGGACCCCCGGGCGCTCGAATTTTTTTTTGTCATTTTATTTTATCGCTTTTTTTTCACTTGGCTTTTTTCCTTTCCAAGTTTTCCACGATTTTTCATCCTCAGAAAAATTGGGGGGGGGGGTGGGGCAGTCGTCTCCCCACGGCTCCCGATATTATTCGAGTGAACAAAATGATTCGAAGCATTACATCGCAATATTTATTTAGCCGACACCCTAGATAAAAACGACATTGCGCGCAAAAAAACAAATTATCCCTTTTGGCTATTCGATTAAAATTCGAGAATTCGGTTATGAAACATGGGTAATACTTTTAATTCGGCCCTAGTCGGGTCCAGATCTTCATCTGTGTCCGCACCTGGTTAGTGACCTTAAGAAAGACCAACTCCAACGCATTTTCGTGTGGTTAGACAAAAATTGAATCAGTTTAGAGTGAGCAAAATCGGAAATGTGCTATTTTTTTTTTATTACTGTCCGGAATAGTGGGGGGTGTGAGAAAAAACAACGAGATGATATCCCATCCCATCCCCGATATCCCTCCCCCCCCCATCCCCCACTTTTTGAAAGTGGGGGTGGAACAACGTCTCCGCCTGTTGCGCTCATGTCTACAAATCTGCTGACCGAATGTTTCTTCTTCATCATCAAAGAGATGTTCGTTTTCCCCGCACAACATTTCAAAGCGCGTTTGTGCCGCTCTAACATGGGGAGCGCACTCGGGTCCGTTAACGAATAGTAGAGTTTGCCGGCCTAAATACGCGATAGCTTTCGAGGACTAAGAATACCTACAATACAATCCATCCTCATGTGTGCTTCTTCTGACTGTGGGACAGATGGCAGATGTGGCTTGTGTCAACTTAAACTCAACGTGCTCAGTTCCGTCAAAAAACAAAAAATCCTCTCGAGATTTTTAGGGGTGAGGGGGGCGCGCCCGGGTCCCCCCCCCCCCCGGATCCGCGCCTGAAAACGCCTCATTATTTTGGCCACTGTACGACCAAACGACCTGTAGCTCAATAATGTACAGGCCGACATAATACCCGATCTTCCGGACACGGTCACCTTTCTTTAGGCTGCGGGTAAGCATCTCTACAAGTCATCATGTCTCACCTTCCGTTCGTTCGTTCGTTCGTCGTCCGTTCATCACTTCATTCGTACTCTGAAAACGTAACGTGCGATCATGGTTTAACTTGGTGAGTGGATGAAACAGGCCACTAGCTAGGCTGAGGTAACATTTTGTTTGCATATGTGACGCAATTTAATTAATCTAATTATTGCCCCTATAACGTCTCATTCGTAACTTCTGCACCGTACATGCAATCAGGTGAAACTTGTTGGGTGGATGGAGCATTCCACTGGCTAGGCTAGTTACATTTTTTGCATAGTGTAAGATTAGATTTTTAATTAAATCCAATTAATTAATTACCCCAATTTGTCCACCAACAGCCCTTCCCATTGGACTCCTCTGTGATAGTGATTTTTTTACATTCTTCCCTCGAGCTGAGGGCTGGCCACTGGCCGCAAGGGCGTTTGAACCGGGGGGCCTGGGGAGGGGGCCCCAGCCGCCCCCACTTCCCCAGGCAGAAAACCCCTTTTTTAATTCACCAATTATTAGGTGTTAAATGGGCACCTGCGAGGAATTGAGTACAATCTGCGGCCATTGTATTAGCTGCTGCCAGGTACCCTTCCTGTGATTAATCAGATCTTCCTCCATTTCATTTCACAAAAAACCTGAAACTTAATCAAGGCTTTATAACAAGCTAGTAATCACCTCAACACCTCAGTCTCCGTGAGTCCCAGAGATTGTATAGGTCGGGCGACGGTGACACAACGTCCCATCATGCACTATTTCACATGGAACAACTGTTAAACATATTAGCAAGTACCTGAGTGTGCATTAGAACAACCCAAGGCCATTGGTTTTCTTCACATTTGGTAACAGAAAAAAATGTGGATAACCAGTCGTATCGGAAAAGACCGACAGAAAAGTTGTCATTGTGCCTAAGATTATTTACGTAGTATCACACATGGTAATTTTTGGTTATTACCTTTTATAACTCTGGCTTTGTTTGCGTGAGATCCAGGGGTCTACCAAGTCCCTTGTGGGATCGAAGGTAAAAGCCTAGGGCGTACGGGACCACTCCACTTTTGGAGCCGAAAATTTGTACCCGAATTTTCAAGTCAGTCTTGGAAACTACGCGCGCGCGACTGAAGCGCGCGAAACAAAAATTGCATGTGTCCCGGGCATTTTATCGGGGGAAGTCTGGCAAAAATCGGCATTTTTTCACTTTGCTTTTTTCCTCCCCAAATTTTCCACGAAATTTTCATCTCGCGATTATTAATTGGTTAGACAAAAATTAAACAGTTTAAGGTGATACAAAATCGGGCATCTGCCTATTATTTTTTATTACGGTCCTGACAAGTGGGGGACAAACGATATTATATCCCCCCCCCCCCCCCCGCCCCCCCCACTTTTTAAAGTGGAGGGGGACATGTCCCCCCGCCCCCACCGTTGGGGGCGCCATGCTATAGCCCTTCTCTCGTTTTCCACTTTCTTATCTCCTCACTTGCATTTTTTTGTATTTCCATTTTCTCCGTTCCCTCCTTTCCCCTTCCTCTTCCCACATTTTCTCACCATTTTTTTTTTCGGTGGTAGCGCTACTGAATACGAATTTATTGACGCACATCTACTAAGGACTGCAAAACAACTAACAAAACCAAAGCCAAAAAGGCTTAGTGAGTCCTTGACTCTTCCTGACCACCCCTAGCCAGACACAAGGACCAATTGAGAGGAGCTCATCATTGGAAACATAGCGTCTGACAAATTTCACATTTGCCCAACCAACCAATAGGGTTCCTATACTCTTGATACGATACTACCACATTATTTTCAAGGATTTCAGACTTGGCCCTCTGGTTGACCACTCAAACAATCGGGTTCATGTACTCATCATGACCTCTGACGCCTAACCCTGACCCCGAAATATGGGTTTCATGTACACACATACCAAGTATGAGCTTCCTCCATTCAGCTGGGGTTGAGTTAACGTGTTCACAAGCCTTAATTAGCCAAAACAGTGACTTTTCACAAAATTTCCATTTTCGACTAAAATTCACCCCTGACCTAAGCAAAAACAATAGGATTCCTGTACTTACTCCCCATAGGAAAGCATTACACACCAATTTCAACCCGATAGCTAAAACCCCCAAAAAAATTTTTCTGGAATTATCGTGTTTACAAGGTTTTCAAGACTTTGACACTCCTGGTGGCCTCAGATGACTCCCTGACCTGACCTCAAAACAATAGGGTTCATGTACTCATCATGGGTACCACACATCCAAGCATACTTCACTCTCCAAGTGGGGTCGAGGTTATCATGTTCACAATCCCAAATGGGGTAATATATTGATTTTCCACAAAAAAAAAATTCACAAAAATTCACTACGTCCCTGACCTATACCAAAACATAGGGTTCCTGACTCCCCATAATGAAGCTACAACACTAATTTCAACCGATCAACCAAACCGTTTTCTATACTTATCGTGTTTACAACAAGGTTTTCCAGACTTGACCTCTGGTGACCCCTCGTATGACCTCTGCCCTGTACCCCAAAACAATAGGGTTCATGTACTCATCATGGGAAACACACACATACCAAGTAATGAGCTTCCACCCATCCAGGTGGGTCGAGTTCGTTTCACAAGCCGAAATGGCCAAAATATGACTTTTCACAAATTTTCTATTTTTTCACAAAAATTCACCAACCCCCGAACCTAAACCAGAAACAATAGGGTCCCCTTACTCCCCATGGAGAAGCTACAACACAGCAAATTAGAACCTGATCAGACAAACTAATTTGGACTTATCGTGTTCAACAAGATTTCAGTCTTTGACTCCTGGTGACCTCAGATGACCTCTGACCTTACCCCCCACAACAATATGGTTCATGTACTCATCATGGGGAACAACCATACAAGTATGAGCTTAATCCAGCCCGATGGTGTCGAGTTATCGTGTTCCCAAGCCAGCGTTTTACAATACACACCTCCCTCCACCACTTCATGACTGCAATAGATTCCTCTGACTTCGTCAAGGAAAGAAAAATGTTGCAGTTTGTCAAGGGCCAGTGGGCGACTACAAATACAGCCGATTTCATCACCGTAAAAAAGGGGTAGGCGCCGTCCAGTCTTACTTTATGCTGCCACGGAGTGAATTGGAATTCAGAGGCAGGTCTTTTTTCCTTCTTTCGGTTGATTGGGTGAAGCTGGTGAAATCCACGCCCGGAAGCGGGTTCGAAGAGAGTCTTTGAGTTTCGGACCACAGCTAAGTGAATATCTGTCTTTTCTCTGCATACCCTGGATTGATGTGTTCAGTGTCGAAGTCGAAAACAGTAGGCCTATTTGATACGACAACAGTTTTTTTCATAGCCTAGCCAGGTTTGGAGACTCCTTAAGCGTCCTAACCCACCTGCCCTTTTCATCTCACGGTGGTGTGTCTGGTTCGGTGCTTAGTTACGTCCCGATGCTAGTCCAGGTAGGCTATGTCTGGGCGGATGTCTTTTTGGAAGATTGTGATGGGTGCCCAACCTTCGATGCCCACCACTTCCCCTCTTCCCACACCACGGTAACTCTCTTTTAGGAGGGCAGGTTCTCCCGCCCCTGCAGCAAGCCATCTCGCTCTTCCTATCTCTAGCCCGCCGGAGTCCAGTGAGAGAAAAGCAACCATAGGTCATGCCCTTGCTCAAGGTAACGGAACATGATCGTCACCTGTCTGGCTTTGAACTCGCATTCAGATTACTTGAGCAAACGCTCTCAGGCGAGCTCTGCTAGTCAACAGTAATACCACCTAGGCACCATAGACCTATTAGTTTAGGTTTTAGTCGAATAATGTCAGGAAGTACTAATCCTCATAAACACCCCGGAAGCCACACCATCCCGGAAAGAATAATTAACCAAACTCTAAATATTCGCCCTTGGATTCCTGAAAAATAATCAAGACTGTCTCTTGACAAAAATATTTTCAGGAAGACATTCCACTCATTGCTCACTCTCTGCGAGAAGAAATATTTACGATGTCCAATCTGCATGATTGCCACTAAGCTTGAGACAGTGGATTCTATTTGCAGTAACATTGGAAAAAAGTAGTGGAAGGACATGCAGGCCTGCAACAGCGCCATGAAACAAAGTAGAGAAAACAAGTAGGTAGAAATTTTCGAAAGTAGAGGAAAGTAGGATTTTGATCGTAAAAATAGGAGCAAAGTAGGACCTTCATTGAGTCTCAGAGTAATTCTCTGTCAATCCTCACAGCAGGATTCATCAACAGAGTCATGTACCTTGTTCTCACCAGACATACCAGCAATTATGAAAAAACAATATCACACATTTATTTCCGTTTTATCACTCAATAGATGATGAGATCGTCACCACATTGAGGGACAGATAACCTTACAACCATACAATGTAACTGCGCGTAGCTTGGGTTGAGTTTGTAGTAACATGGCATGAATATTTCCGTGATATCCTCTAGCATCCTTCCGTTATTCGAAAGGAGATTGGCCAATTACTGGAAGGTCAAAATCATTTAGACCAATTTAAAGCTGACTTGAAATTACTGCGGAAGACTACAACAAGGATCTGAGTAACGTGGCTAATAGCCAGTGCCGAAGAGAATCGTATGTACCTGTAAGTGTCCTTTGGGGAAAAAAAACTATGTCAGTAAACGTCCTACCCTGTTTCATTTGTCATGACATTGTCACACATGCTTCCTTTCAAACGTGACACCAGGGCAATCCACTGAATGAAAATCTCACGGAAATCTTGTGTGAATGTTGTTCATTTAGTCACCTAACCAAACACCTGTTTTATTTTGAATCCCCCACGATTTAATCACAGAGGTTTTTCCCCATCAATCCTCATTCGGGTTTTACCCTACAAATTTATTCAATTCCACATTTTCGAATTTTTTTCGTAGTGAATGTCATACACTGTTCAATTAGTCATGACATGCTTCTTCAAAACAGTGAGAATATAAACAACAGATTGATCAGTATTACCCTACTACTGAACTAGGGAAGTTTTGTTAGTAGGCAGCTGCTGAGTAGCAGCTGCTGAGAAGACACGATCTTGAATGACTCACCCCTATATCAATACTATCAGTGGTCACTTACATTTTGGTGGTATAACCAAGACCCAGCCCACATACGAACATACTCAAAATTGTATGGGCCAATATGATACTTACATGCACTGCTACAATACGGTAATGTTGATTTCCTATGATTTTTCTATATGGTAATCTTCAAACCTGTGGGTTACATACCCATACAGTACACACAACACATTACATTAACAATATATCTGAACTCATTTACAGGCAGGAACCTGAACATGACGCTGAGGTAGGTCCTTCGCAAACTTAGCAAGAGCTGTGAAAAGTGTCTACTTTCCTGTGTTCTCTTCAAGTCCTTTGCCTCTTCTGACAAGTCTCAAGTTTCTCACGCTCATCCATTTTCGTGTGCAACATCTATTAGACCTTGGACGACAGTGATTTCTCCCTGTCCTTTTCTTTTATGCCTATTCGCGCTCGCCTATATCTTCTCAGGTGCAGACATGTCCATCCTTACACCTTCTGTACTTTTTGGAGAAGTTCTTCTCTGTCCAGTAGTGATTCTTTTCTTCTTTCCCGATCTTCTGTCTCTTCTTCTCGTGGCTGCTTCTTTTTCTTTTGTCTTCTGACCGCTGTTGCTGAGTTTCTCTCTCCTTCTCTTTTGCCAATCTTGCAGCATACGCACTACGGGCAGACCTATGAGCCGCCAGCATGTGGAGGTCACAGCATCTCATGGGCATTCCAGAAGCAGTGGTCCTGACCGCATCTTTGACCAATCTCAAGAATAGATAGACTGGTCGATACAGAGTCTGTTCATTGTCATTGCCCTGTTCTCTGACAAAGAACACTCAAGTCTTCATTACCATGCAGCATAGTGGAGCCTTGACCAGCTTATGAAGTATCACATACAACTGTGACCCCAATGAGTTTGTCTGATTCAACACCGGTCTCCAGTAAGGTCAATCTTTGTGTACTCTTTGTACTGGATTGTTTCCCTGCCTTCTTGTACTATCCTCTGGGATTTCCTGGGCCTGCTAGATTGTCTAGATGTTTTCTATTTCCTTTGGGATACCACTTGTGGCATCTTCCTTCCTGTCCCTGGATTTGTCTGGACTCCACTCTCATGTTTCTGTACATGAGGATGACTGCATCAGGTCCCTCAGGATCTCTTTTCCTAGGGGCAGATGGGTGAAGAGGTAGCCTGTTGCCTTCTGAGTAGAAGTTCCTCATGTCTCTGATTGGGCCCTGTTGTGCTTCTGGTTTCATTTTCCTAGACTGTGGTTGTTGTGATGCCTCTCTCACTACAAGCTTGTCACTGGTAGCTGATTCCCTTCTTTGTACGGCATTAGTTGACAGCTGCTTCCCCCTTTTATTACAAACTACCAACTACTTCTTGCTGAGGAGGAAGCATGAGACTGCAGACTACGACTGACAGCCGAGCTGTGTATCTGTCTGTGTCAGTCTGAACCTACAAACTAGCTACTTCTGAGAATTCCATTTGGGTGTTTATGATGGAACTTTTGTGATGAAACATACTCAAGATCCTTTCATCAGCACACTTTAGAAAAGTAGGAGAAAGTAGGATTTTCAGAAAAAAATGTATAAGAGTAGACAAGGTCAAAAAGTAGGAGAGTTTGAAAAAGTAGGAGTCCCTTTTGCATGCCTGGACAGGCCATCGAGTCCATGGACCTTTTTGAAAACCTGGATCAAGTCACCGCGAATCGCCTCAGCTCCATGGTAGTAGTTAGACGAGACGCCTAAAATCTTTCCTCGTAGATACATTTTTCAGACAGTGAAGCATTCTAGTTTCCCTACGTTGAACGTTTTCAAATAACCTTCCTTGTCTTTTGCAAAGTAGGGATTCCACACTTGTACAAATACTCTAGGTGCGGTCTCACGAGTTGCTTAACAAGCCTGACAACAATATCTTAGCAAGAACCTGAGTGGCATGTCTATCAGCAAGAATCCATTACTCTTCTGCAGCTTCGGACACTTGCTTGGAAGGTTGCAAAGAAGAATCAAAACAAACCCAAGATCTTTTTCCTTGAATCCCTCTTGAATATTTTGACCAGTCAACTCGAAGGAAGCGTTGCGATTGTGAAAACCTACTTGCATAACTTTGCACTTTTCGCCATTGTAAGAACATTGCCAGTCGGAAGACTTTTGGAATTATATCCAGATCCCTTTGACAATTGCAGCATCATCATCGAACCGACCTCCCGCTCCAACTTTTTTTTTTTTTTTTTTTTTTTTTTTTGGTATCGTCTGCAAACTCTTAACTCCTGGACCATGAACAGAACCTTCAAGATTGGATATACCGTCAAGGATATTCAAAAGTGTCACAAGCAACATTAATTACCAAGAAATACAATTTCAAGAACAACCCGCAAATGTATGAGAACACTGAACCACACAATTTTCTCTACATGGTATTTACATGAGCAAGCAATCTGAAAGGTATACCTATCCCTTTTTGGCCGTATGATCTCAGATACCAAATCATTGCCAAAGAAATCTCTGTAACAACTCTATGGAAACACCTGTTTTTTTGCATTTCACATAGAATAAGCTCTCAGACCCCTCAATGACTCTTTGACCTTAAATTTTCCGGATACCCACAATTAACACTAGTTAATGATGACAATTCCAACAAACATAATTGCCCATTATGCCTCTTCAATGGCTTGACTGAACTGCACCCAAATTCCCCAACGTCTGCAGTCAATGACACTGTGTGAGCATCGGTGCAATCAATTTTTTGTAACAGAATATTTTAGTTTTTCCTTATGCCCATTAACCTCACCCTTTAGGATGTTCAAAGGTCACCCAGCAGTCAACCTTCATCACGCATGATACCGAAACATGAACTTTGTATATCTTCTACATTTGAACAGATTTGCCTACTACCCCCACTTAATGACCTTTTTTCCTGGGGACGCATATGTATCCACTAGTCAACGATACACTGGTGAGTATCATGGCAATTCCGACTAAGCTGCAGGAATAGTAGCATTTGGCCGGTTTCCACATATTGAAAACCCCATTGCCATTTGAACCTTTAGGTGGAATTCTACTACCCGCCTTTAAAGACATATCAACCTTCAATTTCTGAACATGCATAAGTACCACTAGTCTCTGAACTGTCGAGGTATCATGGTCACTTCGTGGACCTATATCTCGGGAGAAGTGTTTCGCCGTTTTCGGAACAAGCAATATTGGCCCATTGGCCCATTTGTGGTTCACAATGAGTCAATGACCCATCAGTCCATCATGAGCACACACATTTTGTGGCCAAAAAGCCCAAGTTTACAGACTGGATAGACGGATGGATAGATAGAATACATGGCATCACAATAGCTCAAACCACATAGCTGGTTTGAGCAAAAATATAGGAATCATTTACTTCCTTATCGATCCACACATCCAGTATGAGCCCGCTTTCCATTGGGAAGTAATAGCGTTCAGGTATAACTTTGGACCCCATTGAACTTTAGTGACCTTGGGCTGAATCCAAAACAATCGAATCATCCACTCCAATGGCCAACCTACATGCCAAGTATGAGGACTCAACATATTTTTAGTTGAACAGTTATCATGTTCACAAGGTTTTCAATACTTTGACCTCTGTGGACCTAGGCCTGACCAGGAAAAATAGGGACCATCCACCTCCAGCTGTCCACTGTACACGCCCATTAGAGCATTCTACCTCCTTGAACAGTTACGTTATTACAACGCAGTAATGGAAACCATACACACACTCCTGTGCCAGCGCATAGAATCGTCCTGCTGCTCAAGAATCAAAACCGTAACACACACATGGATTTTTACAGTCTTTATTGACCACCACTCTGGAGCAAAGAATTCTCCTTCATAATTTTTCTATGGGATTTTTCTTCCTGTCCATGTTCAAATTGTTGCCATCAATCATCAGGGTGCCAGCCGAGCGCCCATACGCCCCCAGTTCTTCATGTGGCATCCTCATTAAGACATTCATCTCCCGGATGAGGTGTTGATGTACTTCTCACGGTTTTCCGTAGTCGCCCCCCTCCCCCAGTGTTGCCCTTCTTGCGGTAGCCGCCCCGCGGGGAGGGTCACTGAAGGGCCTAGGAAGTTGTTGACCAGCTTGAAGTTCTTGCCGACTGTGAAGATCTCTCCGTGGATGATGTCTCGCTGCAGATGATGTTTACGCCTTCCTGAGGCGAAGGAGTGATCAAGAAGGAATGAAGGAAGGATTGAAGAAGTAATGAAGGTAGAGCATGTCCCCTCAACTGGCCTCAACACTATTCACTAAGAGTGAAGTTAAAGAGTAGTGACTGCCTCATGTAGCAGTCCTATTGGAAATTCCTGAGGGGCTTGCTTGTTAGGAGTGATGCAAACAGCAAGACACATGTACTATATACAGTGCAGGTTGTTACTATTTGTGATATATATATGCAGTACAAAAGCAGACCTTTATAATTATTGATGACGATCTCTTGGGCAGCAAAAAGTCAGCATTCATCAGCATGACCTGAACCAGATACAAATCCTGAACTTGGTGGAATCCAACACTCTCACATCGTGTGAAAACTGTTAAATCTGGCCTTCATTCTACCGAGCAGAAAACAACAAGTCGCACAAAACCAGATTGTATATACGGAGAACAACGTTTTTCTTCAGTGACCGTCAAGCGAGCTGGGTGCTCCTCATGCTAAATGCACGTGCTATCAGGTTAGGCTCATATTCGGGAATCTTTCATATTTAGCTGCTCCAGCCTGCTTCCCTGATAATTTTTTGTGACAGAAACAACTTGTTCGCGTGAGCGGGGCAGGGAGATTTCAGAGTTGTCAACCAATCCCCAAAACTTTGTTCAAGTCAGTCCCTGTACAAGTCAATGGAAACAGGTCACTATCTTGTCAAGTACCCACCACTTTTTCAAGACTCAAGTCCAACTTGTTACAACCTGGGAGATTTACAACAAGAGTAAGCAGAGGGGGTTCTACCCACTGTGTGGTTACTATGGTTTGAGAGCAAATGCTACCCCACCCCTTCTTTCACGCTACACCTGAGACCTAACGTCCAGAACCATGCACAATACAGGTTTTTTTCCCAGTCTTCAGTAAACCCCCCACAAAAAATCAACCACCCACCCTCCTCTGCGAGAAAGACCTCTTTTAAACAGTTCATTTCTCTAACCACACATTGGCCGATCCATGCTGTGAACATTTTGGCTTGTGTATGGTAGTCAGTTGCAATACTGGCACACAATCGTGTCCACGTTAGGGAGTTGAGGATCATAATATACATTTTAATGACTTGTTTCCAGAATTGTCGAAGTTTTGATTAAAAATTGCTCTCAAATTCCCGAGGGCTAATCCGAATGGACAATGCATGAATGAAAATATTTTATTTAAAAATCTCGAAGATGAGAACATTTGGTCCGAAGTTCATCCAATCCAAGGTTAAACTTTATGGTATGAAGAATATTCAAATGCCTACAGACCCTATTTTCGTTTGAGAATGGTTTTGTATTTTAGATATCAATCTTTTTTTCCCCCATTGAGCAATCATCCCAGACTTTCACACTGAAACACTTCATGAGCATGTGAAGTCATGATGCTCATTACACACAATAAAACTTTGTTGAACCAGTGAACACTTCCGTACCCAGAGCCTTCTCGATCAGGTGTTGTTCGTGAGGCATCCTGGAACCGTGAATCTTCCCGAAGCCACGCTTGTAGATGATTTCACCACAGACTTCAGTTGATACCTGAGAAGAGAAACGGGAAATGAAGTATCAACAAGTGTCACAATATCTAGAGACCTTCCTACTCGCCCCAGATCAGGAACAACGTTGGCATATTAACAATACTACTAAACCTTTTTTCCAAGTCAATATTTGGTGCTATTTGCAAAGTGCAAAAGGTTTTACTTGTGTGCATATTTTTTCCTCAGGAACCTATGAAGGGACCATCTAGAGATGCCAATTAGCAAGATCAAAAACATCCACAATGCTTGTAAAAATTGCTCTTCTAAACTCAAGTGATTGCCAATGGCAAAGTAGCTCCTCACCTACCAGTAATTGCAAAGTAGAAGTTCTGTCATAATACCAACACATTAAATTATCTATAGAGGGACTTTATTTAACATTTTGAATACCCCGTAGGACTATTTTTCAATGATATAGTGTCCTGCCAACCTTCATTCTTGTCCGTCCTGCCCCATACGAGAAAAGCACTTGACCGTTCGATATGTGGTGGTGAAAATTGACATTTAGATGACCTTTGACCCAAATCTTTGAACACACCTGATATTTACCACTGTCCATGATTGCACTGACCAAGAACTTTCATGATCGTCCATCTTTTCCCGTAGAGAGGAAGCCGCCTGACCATTTGGATCAAGGCCCAAATTAAACCCCTAGAGGACACTTGACTTCACATTTCTGAACACCTTAGGTACAATTGTCATGATTACACGATCAATATAGATGAATAGATAGATAAATAGACATTCAGGATCACCCAGGCATGCTGGTGAGCTAATCAGGTATGGACCCGTTGCCTCAAGTAACGTGAGGCTGGAACATTCTAGTACTCTTGAAGCTGAGAATGCCACGACATGGACAGATGGCGTTGGAACCCTCGCAAAACTGAACCATCCCGCTATCCCTACGAGGCAGCGCCGCTGACTGTTCCCCTTCAACAGACCTCCCTGAGAAGCTCCATAGCTTAGCACAAAACGCGGGTTCCATGACGAATAATTTTTATATGCATGGAAGCTTAATTGCAGGCCAATGGTCATGTACTAGCACCGGTCAGAAGAGGCCTTATCAAAACCCACACCCCAAATTTGAGGTTCCACGTTACCTTTCTGAGTTATTCAACTTACGGGCCAAACCCCTTTTGCGAAATTCAAAAATCTTTGACATCACAGGGTGGGTGGGGGAACAAGGCAAAGGCCCCACACAGACCCTACACGTAAATAATGCTTCGACCATCAGCCGTCAACACTAATATGGTCAAACTTGCACCTTTCCAAAACATGAATGTTTTGTGATTCCACTCGGTAACAAATGAACGCACAAACGGTGGCCATTCGGTTGCATAGGCTCCCAGATCATCGATGACAGTGAGAACAAATTTTCTTCCAGCGACGTCCAAAGCGAGCTGGGTGGATCATCATTGTAATTCCACTACAACACATGAGGAATAGATATAGGTATTTATTCTCATCAACAATCTTCCATTATCGTATGAGGAGTTGCCAACAGACCAGTCACCCACTCCCCTGCCCCCACCCTCCCCCCCGGAAGAGCCATGAAAAGTCACTTAGATGAGTCAGTTAGTTCCAGCTTGACGGACTGATTCTCCAAGCAGAAATTAACTTTCAGATTTTAGGTGGAACAAAGTAACATTCTGGATTTTACCACTGTGATGTCACTTAATGTTGCGGAAAGTCAAGTTGCGCATTGTTCATAGAAGCAATACTTCAATTGTACTCTAACTTCGCACTGAAATAGGGTTTGGAGTTGAAGATTTGACCGATTGGTTCAGATTTTCTTCTTCAGTGTGAATCAATTCATACTTTTGCAAAGACTTTCAATGGGTGAGATTTCTGTGTAGCAAGACGTGCCAAGTTCTTTTTTGGGTTGCAATCCTGAAAGCCATGACAAAAGCAACAGTTGATTACATCCCAGCATGCATTCTGGTGCTTTTCCCATCCAGTGTACAGCACGGAGATTGAATTCGGGAATTCTCTTCTAGGATTTTTTTCATGAGAGGGGTCTTCCATGAACTCACGAGAGGCGTTTCCCATCAACGTCATGTCAAATTGAGCTGGGACGTTGAAAGAAATCGAGACTGGGAGAAATTTCTCTCCTACAAATATTCGTGGGTGGGATTAAATAACCAAACAGTCAGAATCTGACAATCACTCCCACCCACCCCGTAGCTTGAAGACTTTCCACCCAGGATCTTTCAAGCCCTCTCAATCACTCACCCCCAGGCGACGGTACGGCTCGACCAGCCTGAGCATGTTCAGGGAGGCCTTTTCAGTCTGATGAAGACCCGTTCTGCAGCTGCCGTAGCCTCATCAGTTGCAGGATCTTCTTGACCTTTGGGCTCACGCCATTGATACTGTGAAAGGGAAAGGAAATAATGGACTCTACTCAGGGTCTCAATGGGTTCTTGATCAATCTCCAAGACCATGTGATGAATATATATCCGTTTTCCCAATGCCTCACCCTGTATCACAGGAAGCCAAAGCATCTGTACTACGACTATAGCCAACATTTTCTTCTCAAATTTCCATGACCTTTCCAAATTTGGGTGACCATAGAAATGTTGCTCATGTTTGGTTACAGGAATTATCTTGAAAGAACCTAAATAATGGGGCCCCTCATCCTGTGCAGTGTTTTAGGTTATGAGTGTAGGTCCCAGGAAGTGCTCGAAGCTCTTTCATCGGGGAAAACAGACAAAAAACGAAGAGGAAGGAAAATATACGAAGAACATTTCTAACAAATTCTGCTAGTAAGAGACACTGAAACTTTCTAGCGAGATTAAGTTTGAGGAGCACTCCAACCGAGCTTGGCAGATTCATAGGACTGATGTCCTGAAAAACTGATGAGCTTGGGGGTGTAGTAGCAAGATTTTGGAGCACAACAGGCCTGGACACTGCCGCTATGTAGTTATAAGAGGTAGGTACACCCACTCGGCCAGCACTACCAAGTATATTATCCAGGAGGCTGGCTTCATGGGCAAAAGGAAGCCCTAGCAAGACCTCGCTGTTGGCGTTGGTGACCATGGTCTTGCTCTACCAATTCCCGACAGGCATGCTACATTCAAGGGGGAAACGGAGGATGTGTCAGCACTTCGCAGCATGGGCTGGGCAATGGTGAGTTCAACAGAGACAGATAGAACGGACAACAAACACCATCAATGAATAATCTTCATGTTTCTGTTACGGTGTCATCCTGTGCTAGGTTCATTGAGCAACCCTGGAGTGAGTTGTGCGTCCAATATAAGTAGTGTCTGTCAAAATGGGCAGGTATATTACTGGCAAATCCTAGCAACCCAAACTTGGGAGGGGGGGTGGGGCGTGGCATACGTAGGATTTAACAGGGACACACCAAAGCAAAGTCCCCCTAGGATTTCAGCTGCGAACCTTTATTAGGAGTAGGAGGCAATGCAGCCATGACAGGGGAGAGATAATGGCAACAGAATACAAACAAACAAGTACAGATGCTTAGATGGTTAAAATCATACCTTGTTCCAGTGTTCAGCGCTGTTAAGTTGCACAAAACTCAGATTTGTATAATGAAGTGAGAACAAAGTTTTTTTCAGCAAACGTAAAATCAAGCGAAGCTGGGTGGATCATCATTGTAATATTGCAACTTGGTGAACAGGCAAAAACCAAACAACACAGGTTGGAGATGAGGAGGATGTCAAGAAATTCGATTCCGTTCTGTGTAAGTCTAACCCTCCTGGGTTGGCCAGATGTTACAGGAACCTGATCTAGTGGTCCAATTTACAGGTGTTTTTTTTTTTTTTTTTGGGGGGGGGGGACAGGGTTCAAATTTATAGATTTTCACTGGCTCACCCCCTGATTCTGATGACGAAGGCAAGGTTAGGCTACAGGCAAGTAGTAGTTGCCGTGGTTACGAGCGAGGCGGCTCAGACGGATGTCATCCTTCTCCATCTTCTTGTAGTTCTGTGCGTACTTCTCAGCACGGTGAAAGATTTCCCGCCTCTTCTCATGGCGCTTCTGCAGGAGGAGAATGTTTGGGTAAAATGATGAAAACATTGTTCACAAGGTAGTGATACCATGAATTGGCGCCAGTATTTTCATTACCTCAGTTTTTGAAAGGCATTATCGTCTGGCAACACCTAGAGAATAATAGCATTTGGGGAGATATTGCCCAAATCAACACTGAACAGCGAACTTGTTTACAAGGACCTTTGTTGTGCCATGCCCCACAGGTCTGCATGCTGCTACATCCAACAACTTAAACTCCCCCTCCCACCATATATATGCCCCCCCCCCCCATTCGCTTCTACAACCATGTGGCCCACACTCCCCCCCTCCCCTCCGTGCTGCTACAACCACACTGGTCCCACAATACACCCTTCTTTGCGAGGATCTTCTGCTTGAGCGCCCTGCATCCTTCAGCCAGGGGGCTTCTCCTGCGCTTGAGGACGTCTCGGGTACAGCCGCTTGCGTTTGCTTTCCCTGGGATTGGATTCAAAAAGAATATGTTTATACGTAGGTCCCATCAGGCACTGGGTCAATATTGTAAGGCCAGCCCTCGGGTAACAGAACCAGCACAAGGGAAAAGAGTACATATCACAACAATCCCACTCCCAACTTGGAGTTTATAGCACGTTGCTGCACATAAGACTAGTATGCTGCATCAATAACAGAAAGACGAAATTAGGTATTCACTCAGAAATAATTGAGATCACTTTTCAATGTCTTACAGGTTAGTTTGGCTACAAGTGTTCTGCCTGTTTTTAACAATTGACTTTGTATTACACGGGAATCCCGCAGTGTCCCTTGACATCACAAAAACAATTTCTGTAATAACCGATTATGCCTTATTGGTGTACTTGGATAGCTGAATTTGCATGAATGGGTTTGGTTGCTATTACATATGTAATAAATAGCACAAATAAAAGTCAAATTTATGTGAACCATTGTGCCCATTCAGTTAGGAGTGGCCACGCACACATTGGGGGGGGGGGCCCACATATCCCACAAGATATCTTCCCACGAAGCAGTATTATTGCAGTTTCTACACAGAAGGAAAAATTTATTCACTCATATGGACTTTTCATTTGGCTTGTTGGCCTACACAAGCATTCACCCTATTCTTATCTCACATCCGATATCCCAATGACCCACTGCATGCCTGTGCACAACTGATGTTGTGCCTGCTGCAGTGCTAGTCGAGACAAAATGTTTTATTCCACACACCAGCGATCTAGGTTATTTGCCTTGGAAAGGACGGAGATCTTTTCTCGTCTTCCAAGGACAATTTTAAATTTGCCACAAATCAATGCATTTTCTTCCCCATTGGTGTACACTGACAGCTTTTCCAGAAGCCAGAAATTTAAGTGAAACATATTTAGTTCAATTTTAAAGTATGCATACATCCACAAATATACCAAGTTATTTGTGGCAGAGATAATGGACTCCACTCAGAGTGCAGTCTGCGTCAGCGCCTCTAACTGTCTTCAAAAATCCATAATTCTCGAATTTTACTCAATCAATCACCAATGATTGTTGTCGCGCATAAACTTCACTGACTAGAGCCCTGTTGACAGGTGAGAAAATGCGCTCAATTTGCTCGATTCCTGTTGGTATCTGCTTGACTGTTGACGCGTGTGCATGTTTAAGGCAACCCATGCATGGGGCGTCAACGGTGGGGGTTGGGCATGTCCTCCCCCACTTTTTATTTTGTACATGCTCACCAGTGACTTTAACATTTTCACACAGTAAATTTAAATGTTGCCATATTCCCCTCCCCACCCCACTTTTGAGAGGGTGGTGAAAAACGCTCATAACCCAATTCGGAGCATGCTTGCAATAAAGACCAAGTGTTCACTCTCAGATGTTTGTGTTATTTACATGCTTCTCTGAACAAGGCCATTACCGTGACCGATCTCACCAACCTCTTGAATACACCACAAAATCAGTTAATCTCGGCATGCAACATTATTTCAGCCACAAAGTTCCACCCTCCCAATTCTATTCAGATTCAAGATAGCCTGGTGCTAAAGACGTGTTCTCTTTACAACAGCAAATCATCCATATCCGCAACTGTTTCAATGGCTGGAAAATCAGCCGAGCCCTGTCACTGCGACTTTTTCCGCTTAATCACCGACGTAATGTTTATACTATGCCTGCCCTACACTAGTTTCATGAATCTTTGGTACGATTTAGAATCAACTACTATTACCAGCCGATTTCTTGCTCCGACTCACACTTCTCTACCCTAGTCCAAATCAAAGTTCACGTAACAACACGTACAGTTACAACAGGCTAGGCCTATCCTATTTTTTTGCTGCAACTGTGTAGTTACCAGTCTTGATTATCGATAACATGGCACACAACGCATTTGCGTTCAACATAAAATGTTCATTTTTTCCATTTCAGATATATATTTAAATCGAGAAACAACAATGCGTATATTCGTTCTTAGAGTGAGGATAATTCAGATGGCTTGATTCATCCGGGGATAATTTTATCCAACAAGGTTACAACGTACTCATCCGCCATGATGGTCGATATCAAAGAGAGAAGAATCAGATTTTTTTTTCGTGAAGGTGAAGATGAAGTACGCCCTCTTTTTACAGGAGGCACCGCGAAGTTACCATTTCAATTAAGGGCATGGTTGGCAGGTTTAATAGGATAAGCGTCACCAACCTTCCTCAGTTCCCCGTGGCTATATAAATACTTTGGGGGAAAGGCATTGAGGTGGTTGCAACTGACGCAATTCCTGGTTTAATATTCCGTTTTAAAGATAGATTTTTTCATTTAGTCCAGCCGGCTCCAGTGGCGCCCCTGCCCACTGGCTGGCCGGGAAAGGGAAGAGGAGAGAAAAAACGGCAGAAAAAGAAGGGAAGAGGCCCTTCCGAAGGTGAGGGGGGGGGGGGTGGTAAGTGGGGGGGGGGAGATTATTTGCAAATTGAATACAGAAAGAAAAAAGGCAGAAATGAGGGAAAAGAAGAAAGAATAAAATGAGAAATATGAAGAGGAGAGATAAAATAGAAATAGCAAAAACGAGGTACAGGAATGAACTAGAAACGTCGAAAGGAATAAATAGAACGGGACATAACTAATTGGGCTAACCCTGCGTGCACCAATCGTGGTGCATCAGAGCCAAAGATGTCATAGCTGTGGTGGCGCTCCGCTTGGACTATTTGGAGGTTAACCCTTGCATGTTTAAATTTGGAGATGTAAAACTGTTCATTGTCGGCGAGGCTAAAAAGGCGAATCAGGTTGCTCAGTCTGTGCCCATTGCGACAAAATCATTTGCGTGACGTATCTTAGGTATCATACCTACCCCTGATTTCATATGCGCTGCGCGCCAACCCGTAGGTTGGGGCTCCGTTCAGAATTAAGCTGACGTGAAATGCGATGAGGTTCAAAAAACTATTCGATCTCAAAATTTACTTAGTTCTGAGGTTGAAACGAAGGAATCCGATCTTTCAGTTTCGATCAGGAAGGCTATTCGATGATCTGAGATATCAGCCAAAACCCTGTTTCCTTAACACGCAACGCGCCCTACATGTGATGGAGCTCCGTTTTTTGAATTGACCACGCGGGTGAGCGGTTAGGTCGAACGTTAAACTTTTGATGTTGGAATGCAATTCAAAAAACATATAAGATGTGAACAATAATGGGAAATATGTTATAACTGTGCTAAGGACTAACGGAGGGAATCGGGTTAGTTTGTGCCCTGGAATTTTTTGTTTCGGTGAGATGAGATGTCTAAACGAATACCTATTCGCCACCTATGGTGGCGCTCCGCTTCCGCTTAGATAGTCATGGAACGCCCCCGGGTTGGAGAACTTGCATAAGCGGTCTGGGCCTTCGGCTATAGATTGGCCCTCTCAACCATTGGGTGTCTTAACAACGAATTCGTATTGGGGAATGGACTATTTGGGACCGGATGGTTTCAATCAATTGTTCTGTAACTCAGTAAATTTTTATCACCGGTTCGGCAAGCACGGTATGTGGGGTGCACCCAAATTAAAGGGAGCGTAAAGGTTAGGATTCCAGATGTGGGTAATGCGGGGTGCGGTATCAAATGAATGTATAAATCGAATTGTTAGTTGATATAAAAAGCCGAAGAAAAAGTCCGAATAAAATTTTATTGAGGCCGAAACAAGACCGTAGGAATGCAACCAGATCATGTGTTACGTAATGCGGGGACTTTGATTGGGCTCCATGAGGAAGATATTCCATCGAAATCCATGTGCGCTTGCATCTGTAGATTTCTAATATCACTCAGATATCTTGAGTTTAGTATGAATGCACATGAATGGTAACATTTTTCAAATGATGAATCGTCACAAAACAAAAATCATGTTATCTTACAAAACTAGAAAAAAAAATCGAATTCGTGATTTAATTTCAGTGTCAAATTTGTTATTTTTCGCTGGTTAAAATAAACCGTTTTTCCCACAATTTTTAAAAACAATCTAAATGTCAGTTGATACAACATTTCAATCACATTTAAGGCTCGAATTTAAGTTGTGGGGTTCTTAGGAAAAAAACGGTTCTTGTCAGCCCACTTCAAGATTATTGGAAGTCGATAGACTTACTGGTTCCAGGTTTGGGAATGAGGCGAAGAGTTAAAATAAATAGATCTGCACCGGCGGTTCCTGGGATTTTACTGAGAGGTTTTTTTTATCGGGAAGGGGGGGCGAATGATTTTTACCAAATTCTGATACTTTTCACCGTGAATGTTGAGGTAAATACAAGGAGCATGACTCACGACATCCAATGTCTAGACATACGTTTACCAAAAACTATTCGAGAGAGCTTCCAGCAATGACCCACTCACTCTCTCAAAATTAAAGGGGAGTCAAATTGTTGATTGATTTGAATTCAAAAGTTCAGGAAGTTCAAGGAGGCTCATCAAGGAACCCTGGCCGTATAGTATTGATCGGGTATGAGCACCGGTGATAACTCATCGCGGCCATCGCAACTGCAAGGACGGCCACCTAGAATATAAAAGCGTTCCGGTTGATGCTGAATCTCGAACCGGAATGTACGTTGTGTCACTGATACCCACTATACCATTCTTCCGCTCACAGAATTGGGAAAAAACCAAAAAGTAAACCTGTTGACGCGATTGGCCGTTTCCAGGTACAGTCACTCATACTCTTGAGCTGCGCGTAACCAGTGAGGGACCGTGCCCGGAACTGTTACTCTGATATTGGACCTTTGACGTCTGGAAGGGCTTGACTCGCTCTCAATAAATCATGGAACAAACCCTAGATTCAAAAACTGCTGGAATTAGGGGATTTAGTGATGAATAAACATCACTGTGCAACTGCATGGCACCCTTCACCGCGATGTAAGGGGCGCGGAGAAGCGGGGGGGGGGGATGGTACGGGGGTGGTGGAAGTACTAGACCTCGTGATGACACTGATGGAAAATTATTCATCTTCTTCCGAAATAAAGTAAAGGTCCAGAATTCTTGCCGTTTAAGTAGCTTTCTATGATACCCACGTGAATGAAGAAGATATGCGGTGTGTGAGATTTTACAATTAATAGTGTTTCCACATGTTCTTGAAAAAACGAACATTCCGAATAGCAGTCCCTCTGTGGAAACAGTACACATCCTCCTAATGACGTTCATCGTCCTCGAGATCTTCCCAATATACGCCACCCAATCTGCGATTATTGACATAGAACTTCCCCCCCTCTGAGTAAGTCTCAGTTTTACTTACTCCGGGCAAGCGCCGAGGCATAAACAAGGGCTGCATGGGGGATGATGAAAACCAAAAAATCGATTTCCTCACGAGGGGACTTCTTCCAAGGAGTCGCGCAGATGGCGGGAGACGCTGTTCCAGTAAGAAGATGGCCTTGGATTTTGCGGGGAAGAGGGGGGAGGAAGCGACTACAAAAACCGGGGAGAGAGCAAGAGCAAAACGGTCTTCGAAGGAAAGTCTCCTCAGATGAGTGTATGAGTTTGTTGGTTTTGCAAATCCACTTCGACTTTCCTCGTCACATCTGAGCGATTGCACGTACAATCTGGAGTGACAGACGCGGTCCTGGTATCGAACTGTCAATGCGGTGGTAATCCGAAACGAGGGCACCGGGCGGAGGGGAGGAACGGTATCGCTAGAGGTGCGCGCTGACTTTTGACTTGATAGCGCCGTAGGATGAGTCAAATAATCCCAGGTGAATAGATGGGTTCCACAGTCATCGATGCGGAACGACCTGTGTCGGAGGCTGGTCTGAATGGATGCCCTGTTCAAGAGGGCGGAACACCAACATCGACATCCTTACGAATATGTCGCTTTAGGCGTAAGAGCCAGGAATGTCGAAAGCACCCACTAAATATGTCACATATCGAGCGTCCATATATGGGTATTATGCCGACATCCCCTACATGTAGGTCACAATACGAGCGTTCATACACCGCGGTGTGCCAGGGCAGCCAGGGTAACCTTGGGGTTAATGCCCGGAAACCTTCACGTACGCATCCTATAAATGTTGAGCGGAACATCAGTATCGACATCATCTACTAATATGTCACATATCGAGCGTCCATATATAGTGATAGATGATATTAGAGTTGAAATTAGAGGGCGTCCTCAGTAATAGGGGATCGCCATCGACGTGGGTGTTTAGTAGGTGCACGTTCTCAGCCAGGATTGTGGAAGACCTAGGGTCCAAATATCCTCAGAGATTAGTCTGGAATAGGTGGACCTATGAGGGAAAGGAAAAATGGTGAAACAGTATCCTATCCGAGTAAAGGTCGAGAAAATGGTTTTATTCGGAAAATATAATCATTTTCGAAGGCGATTACCGATTTGCCCCTTTCAGCTTGCATTTGTACAACCAAATCGTCGCAATGCTTAGAACTCCTTCTCTTGTATGAGAAGTGTTTCGGTTGTACGGTTACCTTGATACAACGATACGATTCACGAAATTTGATTCGTGAATCGATATGTTCATTTGATATTTTCCACCGCGTTATTTAATTGTTTCTGAACTGCGGACTCGGTGTTGGCTGTTTCGTGCATGATTTTCATCTTTTCTCATTTATGCCAAACAAAAAGACGTCTGAGCTGATAGGGGGGCTATTTCTGAAATAGGGGTAAACAGACGAACAACTGTGTAGTGTGCAGGGGCGTAATTTTGGTTTTGATGTGGGGGAGGGGATGATTTGAATATAGTTGACTATCTAAGCGGAGCGCCCCATAGTTGCGTCCCAAGAAAATTTTTGCTTTTCACAACCTCCCCGACGCCCTTAACGTCACTTGAGGGTTTTTTTCAGCTGTGTTTACCCAGCCTTCAAGAATGACTATATTAATCTACGATCTGTGGCTTGTTAAAGAGAATTGTTGCATCTTTGAAACTATATAACATTTGATCAGTTAAACTGACGCAAGAACTAAATTGGTAAGACAACAAACCTGTTTAGGTCATGAGGGCAGACCTCACCCACAGTCAGTCACAGGCCAATACATCCAATAGTGATGGGACGATCAGTTACTGCGCCTGGGCGTGTGATGGACCTCCAGTTTTAAAATCGTCCAACCACCTTTCGTCTCGTCTCCGGCCGATATAGTGTTTCGGCCATTTCTGCACATCAGTACCGTCTAGAGGTTTGTGGTGCACGTTCACAAAACACAGCAACTGCGTTTAAGAGTAGCGCCTCTGCGACATGGTACTCCTCACCACGTTGGAAACTGCGCTAACAACATTCACCTGACGACACCCGGGCAAACGAGAAGAACGGAGAGAGCCTTTACCCTGCGGAAACAGGCCCCCCACGCTCTCTGGCAATTCCACGGTAAGGCTTCGTTGGCTGCGTTGAGTGATTCAGTTTACGACTGTCAGGTAAATGACAGTTTATTGGCTTGTTGGGTACTGAGTTACTGAGCTCAGCCTTCAGTTGGTCGCCTCAACTTATATAACAAATATACGTTGTGAATGAAAGGGGAGAAGTGTCTAATTATTCCCTGGTAGGTCTGTTAACAAGTTCGTCCTAAAACCCTTACGAGAATAAGGTACTCCGATCAAATTAATATGGTAACATTAAATACGCGACAAATAAAGTAGCGAAAGGATTAGTGTTTAGAATAGCTAATGATTTTTTTTAGAAATATCCGCTTGTTTAGAGGTAGGCCCGCCGCCCTAGTAGGGTTCACCCAAAGTGGTTTATTTGGGAAGGTGGGATAATTCATCATTTTGAAAATCATGAATGCGAAAACATCAGGACTGAGGTAATGGAGAATGGTGGGACGACCTTAGAATATTGCAAAAGGCCACGCCGGCACACTACCAACTAGCCGGTTGAGATGACCCATTGCTTAGAAACCCTTAGGCTAGGATTCCATAGGAGTGCGTATGCGTGATGTGAATTGTCAATTGACGTTATCTGAGCGGGTGGCGGTAGGTTTGGAAATTTCCTATTAGTTGGCAAATGAAGGCAAACCGATGCTGAATAGGCGAAGTATAGCCAAATGCGTATGCGATGCTATTTACCCACGAATGATTTAAAATGGAATTTCTTCCCTAAAAATCTAGCAAACTATGACAATGGGCTTGGGCTGCTGCCTTTTTATTATGGTCTTTCTGCATAACTTATAGGGTTTTCTCCTCTGTAACGAACGTTCGTTTTCGTAATATGTGATTTTCGCATCCAGCGCGGACACGCATTACTCATCTATGAAATCCAATCTTAGGCTGAAAAAAACAAAGAAAACACTGGTTCAAGTTCATGCCATAAAAATGCAGCCGCCCATGCATATTATTGTTGCTTGGGTTTTAGGGAAGATTTCATTCGCGTAATGCGCATCCGTATACGCATCGTTACTGTGCCTATTTTGCCGTTTCAGTGTTGGTTTGCTTTTATTAGTATATGTTTGCCTCTGTGGAACCAATATATATCTTTGCAACCGCAAATAGTACCTATTCAACACTCTCCCGTGCTCAGGTTTTCACGTAAATTGGCGATTTTTCACGTGCATACTGGGCCCGCATACGCATCTAGGAATCCTGCCTTATTAGCCATACTCCTAGGTTTATGCCGTCCACAGATCTACTGTTCCATTGCACGCACCCAGCGTTCAACAAGTGGTCGCACCCATAATAATTGATTGCTGACTACTCTATTTCAACTTGGAAGTACCAGAATAACCATATATGCCAAAAAATCACAGTCCCGCCAGTTGGTATGACCTTACCCCCGTCGCCATCAACATCAAACCTCCTTCCCTTCAAAAACAAGTTTTACAACTTTTGGGCATTCCATCGAACATCCAGGCAATATTTGGACTTAGCCTTCTTCTTCAATTGAATTTTTAATCCTGTCTGTGTGACAATGCAATTTGTAGCGTTCCCTAGCCGCATTTTCGATGCCGCCCTGTGTGCCCTCATAATCTATGAGTTGTTCACCGTGCACCCAACTTTCATACAAGTGGTCTCACCCATGAATAAAAACATTCACAGATCCCGCGAACCTACTTCCGGTCTCCTCAACTCCCGTCCTCGAGATAGCGATGTCTATGTTGGTTCGTTTTGTTTATTTGACTAACTGATCCCCTAGCAAAAAATCGACAACGTCCAACAAAGCAACACACCACTGGTAAAAGCCTTCCCCTTATGCAAAACGATACGGATTGAAGGCAACCCTTCTTTTCATTGAGATTTTATACAACCTACCGAAGCAAATTTCATGTTTTTTTTTTTGTCATGAACATCATATGTCTACACAAGCAACTCAACGTTTGAAAAACCACTAACCGACCACACTAATATCGCGCCGTAGCGCGCAAAAGAAAATTCAGACAAATGGAGCAGCAGAATTCACTCAACTTGATCATTCATCAGGTCATTATGCATTTGTTTCATGCGGTTACTGCTAGATAGGTCGATACCCGTGTCAGCGCAAATAGGCAGCCGGGCTCAAATATGGGGAGGGAGGGGCAAAATGCATTTCCCCCGGTTGACCTCTGCTTAGAAACCCGTAGTAGCCTATACTCCTAGGGTTATGGGCCGTTAGAGATCTGCTGTTCCATTACAGCAGTGAACCCCAACGTACAACCCTGACATTCGATACAGGTGTCTTCACCGGTTTACTGGGGGGGTATTAGTAGCAGCAGCGTTTCACATTCATCTCTCCCAACAACTCAGCGATATGAACAAAAGTTGATTTAATTACCAATCCTTACTGGGGTTAAGAAGCAGCAAAACACGCTTAGTAACAGGAAATACGGGAGGCAATGATGTTTAGAATAATCATGATGTAAAATAACATGAGAAAAGTAAACTGTTCAGCGAGATTGGAATTAAAGCAAGCGACGGTGTCGGAATAGCAATGATAAGCGAAACGTTACAACAAAGCTACATGCATGATGATTTCTTCTTCTTCTTTTATCCGGTGTGATACATTCAATTAAGGACATTCTTTAACCACATATATATACATTTAGCCATTTCCGCACTGATATTCGGTGTAGTGGCCAATGGAAACCGGCGAAGACTCGCCTTCTGTTCTCGAATAGTGTCCAGACATTAACGAGGCGGGGGTGAGAACTGATCCTGACCTCCCGGGACCGCCATTTACGTCCCGGCCGACGGACGTGAGTGCAGCGTTTACTCGTTCAGCCATTTCTTACCGAGAAAGAGAGGGTGGAGGTGGGAAAAATTTGGGTATCTTTGTCGCCACCAAGGTTTTGAACCAGGGACCTTTGGCATAGCAGGCGGGCACTCTACCGGTCCTGCCACATCACCGCGATCCGAGTAGCACCAATTTGATGAAATCAATTCTGCCTTCACGCGAAAATCGCGGAAAATGACACCGGCATTAACCATCATATCACGCGTGTTGGCTGATAACTTCAACATGGTGAACCAATGTGAGCGATTTGAATGTTAGATTTCGAACGCAACCGGGGTCTGATCAAATTATCTAGTGAAGCGTAAAAGCGGCTGAACCATAGTAGTTAGTTAGTGGGTTGAGTCATCGTCTATCCGACATGCTCAGGTGACAATCTCGCCAAGTATCACGATTTTGCGCCAAGGTTGATTGCTTCTTCAAAACTGTAATGTTGATTTGTCCCGAATTGCGATTTGATTTACGAGCAAAGTAGTGACAGGTCTCCCAAACGGGCTTAGTAGTATGTCTCAATGGTTCTCTCAAAGCGATTTTCGCTATGGGAGCTCTTTGAGTCTCGCGACATGACCAAAGAATCTCAAACGCTATGTGCTACTAGGAAGACCAAGGGATTTGATTGGTCACATCATAGAGTCATCGTTTGCTATCCAATTGGTATTGGTCCATATGATGTTGAGAACATTGCGGAGTAGTCGTCTTTGGAAAGTGTCAATTTGTGATCAAGATTCTTCGTTTTACCCCACAGTTGGCAATAACAGAAAAAATACTCTGTTTAGATTAGGGGCATCGAAAATACGAAGTTTGATGCTTGTACTTACTCGTCTTGCTCTTGAAAATTGTTGATAGATGTGTGAAAGCCGGCTGAACCATAGTAGTAGTAGTAGTAGTAGTAGGTTGAGTCTAGTCATCCGACATGCTCACTGATCAACATCCGCCACGTATCACGATCTTGCGCAAGTGTTATTGCTTTCCAAAACTCGAATGTTGATTGTCCCTGAATTGCGATTTGTTGTTACGAGCAAAGTAGTGACAGGTCTCCAACTGGCTTAGTAGTATGTCTCAATGCCTCTCTCAGAGCGATTTTCGCTGGAGCTACTTCTTGGAGTCTCGCGACCATGACGAAAAATCTCAACGTCTATGTGCTATAACGGAAGACCAAGGGATTTGATGGTCACATCTATAGAGTTCATCGTTTGGTAATCCAATTGTTATGGTCATCTGATGGTGAGAACTTGCGGCGTAGTCGTTCTTTGGAAAGTGTCCAATTTTGTGTGATCCAAGATTTCGTTGTACCCACAGTTCGCAACTATACAGAAAAATACTCTGTATTAGGGAACGAAAATACGACGTTTATGCTTGTACTTACTCGTCTGCTATTGAAAATTGTTGAGAGTGTTGAAGCGTGGTTGGTTATACCAATTCTCTGTTAAGTTTATTCTTCGGGCCCAACAAACTGCCTACATATTTACAGTTTCTTCCAACTTCTATTGCCATTCTTGTGATTAAATAATAAAATTTTCTAGTTTTCGTGCTGTTCATTTCCAGATTTCTTCTTGTCAGGGTTCTCGTCACTCGCTCTTCGATTGCGTGTAATATTATGGTCACCAGTCGATGCCCAAGAATATCATCAGCGTATTGATGGTCCAGTGCAGAAAGTTGGCGGTATTATTATTTGCGCTGTCGTCATGATCAACTAACTGAGAAGATCGGTTGGATAATACATCAGTGTCATTTTCATCCGATTTCAAAAAGAGTGGCCAGGTAATGTTATAGAGAATAATGCACTCACTCCCTGTCACCCAGCCCCCCCTGGGGGGGGGACCCGATGTTTTTGTGGCTGAACAGGATTTCCTATTTTGCCGTCTAATTTAACCGTGTATAAACATCGTTTAGGTACTGTGACTGAGAAGAGTTCGTCGTCCGCGATGGATCTTTTGCAAATCATTATTAGGGTGTTACTTCTTTGGATCGTATCGAACGCCTTGCTCATGTCAAACAATAGAAGGTTGATGTTATATCCTATTGAAGTTACGGCTGTTTCTGCCCAACATTTTGAAAGCGAACACGAGCTCTGGAGTGCATCTACCTGAGGTGGTAGGCGTTTGGGTGACGGGAATTCTATTTTCATTTCATCACTGTGGGCGCGGATTCCTCCTTGTAATACAAAATTGCGATGGGATTTTCCTCAGGTTGAAAGTAGATCACAGGTCTTGATTTTTCGAGGGCCTTTGGTTTTTGGGGGTTTTTTGAATTGGTGTTAAATTCCTTGTTCCAATTTCTATTGGTATTTCTCCCGGTTCCGGCTATATATTCAGTATATTGCTATGTATTATGGTGCAGGGGGCATATTTGAGATTTTCGGCTGTGATTTGGTCACAACCTGGGGATTTATTATTTTTTAATGATGGAACCGCTTGTTTATTTCATCTTCATCAATGGTTTGGTTTAGTTTTCCTGGAGCACATTTTGTTTTTTAGGTTCTGGTTGTTACAGTTGAAATGTTTTTTCGAATGTTGGCTGACCATGGAGCTATTAGATTAACTGGAGAGGCAACGCGCTCTAATACCATTGTAAGCAATTGAAAATGTCCCCACTCCCCGACTGACACGGCGATCACCCTCGAGTGCGTTTAAGTGTCTTGACCATCTAGCGTAATGATCTACTCACGTGGACAAAAATTGAGGCGGAATTTTCCCGGAACACGGACTGACACGCGGATTAACATTTCGTCGTTAATTGTTTTGATCAACTTCGTTCTTTGTTACTCTTTCGGGACATTTTCAGGTAGCCGTCTGAAGACATGCAAAACCGCGCGTACTGCTATTTTTTACACACCAACGTCAGCTCACCATAGCCCGTTGGCGTTGGATTGCCAGGCCTAGGTGTTTGTCTGCGTGTATTTGTGTGTGTGTGTGTCGTGCGTGCGTGCGTTTGTGTGTGGTGTGTGCGCTTATGTGTGTGTGCTGTTTCTCTTCATATTTCATTATATTATCATCATAATGATGCTAACGTCCACAATCACTGTCAAGTGTTGCTAATTCTAATCCGATCACTATGTTTACAGTATAGAACTAAGGCGTCTGTTCACACTAGTGCGCTACTATACGATATTTTATGATGGCGTGTCACCCTAGTGCGATAAATAGTTGTACGTATTTTATCGGACTTGTCGCGCCTACATAACAGAGAATTATTGGAAGTTGAGTTGAGAAAAGTAAACTTTTCCCGTTTGTCTCCTCAGCGGTAAAATAGCTTGGTCGGCGGAGATTTTGAATATTAAATTGTAATTCCAACGCAATTCGATGCCTGTGTTCTTCTTCCGTACTTGTAGGAGGCAGAAATGTGTTTATCTACCAATTTAAGCAAGCTACAACAGTTGCATTCCATTTCTCCTAGCCTGGCAGACAATAACGCGCAACTAGGGGAATCCGATTACCCGTTTTCGCCTTCCTGTACATCGTGGCCTTCATTCCATACATACATTTTCTAACGATTGATTTCGCCCAAAACACAATCATTCAAGGGAGGGCAATCCCGGCAGCCCTCAGCCGCATCCACTCCCCTCTTCCACTCACCCATCCTTCTCTCGGGGCGAGCGACCAGGCCCTGGCCTGTCCTCTCTCCCCCCCCCCCTAGCTCTCTGAGGTAACCCCCCCCCGCGCGGCAGCGCCCCATGAAATACGTGACCTGCCCTGGCTGTCGGCCATAGCCCAGGAGTCCTGGGAGACAAACACAGTGGACGTGACCTCCGAGACAATTATTAACCATGCGTTTATCGACATTATAACCCCCTCCCTCTCGACTATTCCCTGTTTTGCCTTTTTTACCGCCTCTCCTCACACATCATGAGGATTGAGTGAGGGTCCCGTCAGAGCGTCAGGCTGCGATCGAGACTCTTTCTGGGGAACTTCCGTACACTCCCATCTAAGAATTATAAACCGCTGCCCCCCCCCTTTCAAACAGCCACAACCCCCTTCCCAGGGCCACCTCACTAGCAGAATCGCAGATCTCTGCCCTTTGTTGTTACATCTACTTGTGAGGACGCTGACGCAACACGCCTCTCCCAATGCCCCCGCTGGTCCGCATATATGAGGGGGAATTAGCCTAGGAATTGTACTAGAATCATATGTAGTCCTGTATGTTGCGGCAAATAGGGCCGAGCAAGCTCAGTCGGAGGCCAAATTCTGCCCTGGTCCTTCATTCACAGGCTAAACGTCCCCCAATAGCCCCTTTGGGTTCCGAACTCTTTGCTGAATTGTGCAAGTTTATCACTGCACTGCGCAATTTATCGCATCCGATAATTGTTCGCACATAAAGTTTGAATATTTCTTAACTCGACGGTCCGATAAAATTATCGTATAGTAATCATTAATGATTATTACATTGTGTCAGCAGATCAAGTCATTTGGGTACATTGGCAATTCAACGTTGCCGCTACTCAGTGTCCAAAACATCTTTCGTAACTCTCCGCCTGACGGAAATTACACATCCACAACCAACTTGACCATTTTCCCCCATACTTCCGGACATAGCTCCGGATGATGGCTGATTGGTTGATTTCAAAGAGTGGGTAACCGTTTCAAAAATAGGCCGTATGATATAACGATGTGGAGACTCTCGTTTTTCGCATTCACCCTGAGCTTTTTGTTGTGAAACCTGCACACTTACACCCATGAAAGACAATTCCTTTCCAAAGTTTGGTCAGTTATATAAGTTGACACGAATACCTCGGGACATCTTGACAATAGCGCTCCAACAAAGCTGAGTAACGTTGTTTACTAGACCAGTTTGCTCTAATTTAGGTTTCCTGATAAAATGATTTATTATTTGGGGAAATAGCTTTAGAGCAGAACTGAAAGCGTGATTAACAACTGAAGATTCACTGAGGCCAATTGCCTTGAACACCTCCACTCGATGTCTTAATATTTATTATTATTATTATATATTATTATTATTATTTTATATATTATTATTAATTATTATTATTATTAACTTCTTTTATTATTATATTTTATTATTATTATTATTATTATTCTTATTATTATTATTTTATTAATTATTATTATTAGTATTATTATTATTATTATATTTTATTATTATTGTATTATTGTGAGGTTATCCGCCGGCCGCCGTCGCGCTGGCGCCATAACTACTAACATTAAAAAATAGGTGACTTAACAAACAGCGCTTGCTGTATTAACACTTGGCGGTGCCACCATGGAGAATCATTGTGAGCCCTACGTCAGAGCCTGAAACATATATACGGGAACGTTCGCTTCTAAAAAGGGGGGGGGGGGGTCTATGTGCAAATAATTTTATGGTGCAAATTTTTAGGCCTACTAGTTGTTGTGCTTTTGTTTCATCCTTTAAAATTAATAATACGGCCAATAGTCCCGACCTGTTTCGCCCCTGTAAATGTTTGTCAGGGAATATTCCTAACCTGCGAGCCCCCCCGGAACACGTTTGAATGACTTCAGATATTCCCGATGCCGCATCGGATCCATGTATTATCGATGGTAGGCTAACTGAGTACATATTTCCACTGAAGCTTCATTCGCAAATTGAGACCTGTCCGTATATACCCCAACATACGTTTTTCCCCTCATGTCCGGCCATGAACCCCCGTTAACGTCTCTCGTTTCCTCCACATGAACTTGTCTGAATCAACGCACCAAATGGAAATATGATACATTTCTATCCAACCCGCCGCCTCTGACACATATGCGAACTAATTTAGATCAAACCTCTTGCACTGTGTTGTGAGCACAACAGCCGCGTCTATTTATTATCCTTGAGAAGGTGCTGAAAGGTTTCTGATCATGCTCAGCAAGGTCCTGTTTCCATTATTTTTCTTTCTTTTCCCAAATCGTAACTCCTCTGCAAAACAGAGCGAGTCAATGCAACAAATTCCTTCTAGAATTTGCCAATGTCACCTGCCGTGTTTTTCTCTTCTTCGCTTGTCACTCATGACCCACACTTCACTGTATGTCACTATGATGATGGGGACTTTCCAAAGTTTCCTTATAGGGCTGTCAAACGGCACTCAATACCTTCACACGCGACAAGTTGTCATTAGGACACACCAAGACACGTCGTGTGTTAGGTCTACATATAGATAGTACCGATATTAAGAGGCATAAAGGAGTGGAAATAAACTTACTACTCTTGATACTTGTCTAAATTATAACGGGAGGGGGGTTCCTCGTCCACCGGGATCTACACATGGAATAGAAATATGTCTATGTCTACTAGTGAGCCAGCGAGCATGCTTATATTAGGTGACTTGCTTTATTAGTGGGTGATTTGCCAACGTTTCTCACCCTGATTGATGACGTAACGAGAGGGATGATTCGAAGGTCTTCCGTCGGGTTGTATACAGTAAATGCTGATTTTTTTGCATCATTGATAGTAGAACAATATCCAGTTCGATATTCGTAAATGAATTGATGAATTTTGTTTTTGCATCAAGATCCCATTTAGTTTAGTGTCGTTTGTCCCATGCTTTGCAAAAGTACAATCATTTTTACAACATCAACTTTGTAATTAACAGCGTCCCACGGTTCCCCTTGACGATCAAAGGGCACCTGAGCAATTCAGAATTTGTCGTAGCAATCCACCCCTCCTTTTAAATCGCCTGAGGTTTGTTGCTCTCCAATGTATAAGATCAGGCAACACAACTCGCATGAAGTCATGGGTTCCATGACCATTGTACTTTAAAGTTTCCTGTGCGCGAAGTAGCCTATCCCTCGGCGGAGCCATCCCGTCTCAAATAGATTTGATCGTTAGGCAGTGGTGTCGAGTCTGGTCAAATTACCACCGACCGTTTCAGATTTATCTCACATTGAGCCTCGTACTGCTGCCAGTAACACATGTCTCATCGAAACTAGTTCTCGTCGACCCGGGATGACCCTTTTCCCCGCTCTCTCCTCTTTCTTTCTCAAACACTGCAGGGCTATTGCCGACTGCACTATTTGGATGCTTAATTAAGCTAGCTTACTATAAACAAGCCGGGAATTATAATCCAAGGGGCTAATTTGGATTATCGTATATTTACAAGCGCGTGCCACATTCTCATGTACACACGCGGCCACATTCCAGACGTCAGTTGCTCGTTATGGAGCGGACTTTAGATAAGTCCTTAAGTTAGGCCAACATAGATATTTGAGAAAACGGGACTCTGTACATTTCTGGCTAACCCGCCACGGCGGACTTCCGTTTCCTTAGCAAACGGAGACAGGCAGAGACTGCTATGAGTGATGGTTCCGCTATGGGGGACTGCGCCGTATCGGTTACATAAGTGCTGTCAATTAGATTTGTAACGCACACCGTTCAGCAGTTTTCACAACTGTCAGTCGCTTACGGGATTCATAATTTACATTCTGAGAAGAATTGTCGGGCTTTTGAAGGTCTTTTCTTTTTCTTTTTCTTTCCAATGAAGTTTCAAGGTGTGATCTACCTGTGGCATTCATACCAGAGGTCGCCTCGCATTAAGAAAATTAAACAACGATAGTTGTGATTTCTATTGTGTATACGTTTTGATTAATGCATAATTTGCTGCTTATTCGAGTAAGTTGCACATTTTCCTGACATTTTTCAAGTTTCATTTCAACGTTTTACACAACTCATAACTTACCGCCATGCCACAGCCCATCCGGTTTAAGGCATTTCCCATCGAACATTACTTCCCTTTCAGTTCAGATGGATGTAGTTTGGTCGGAGTTCAAAATGTACGGGAATACTATTACGTAAACCTTCATTAATGCTAATGTCTTGTAAAATGACTTGTATTTAGTGGTATATTTCTATTTATTAGATGTTACATATGGCTCCAACCGAATTTTTAAGCCATTCGAGTGGGTAACATTTGAACCCCCCCCCCCCCTCCTCCCCCCCCCGTGCATGATGTCATCGAATGCCTAAGATTGCTTGAAAGTTGATGGAAATACCTCAAAGGCAACAGGCTAGAACCTCGACATTGGATGTGGGGTTTCGACAAGTCCTACTTTCCCACCTGTGCTACTAGTTTTGGAGGACATGACCTTTGACCTTTTGAGGATACTTCTATGACTCGAAGTTACAACGGGGATTTGGAGCCCCTGCATGGGTCATGTCAATTCTCTTTAAATTAGCACAGGTGAAAGAGGGCACACATCGAAACACACACACCCAAATTCTTGGTGAATTGATGACTTACAGGGGAACGAGCGAACGGGCTCACTGCTCGTCACAGCAATAATGTTCCCATATTAGAAGTCGGAGTGGGTATCTGAATTGGACGATATTAGTCATCAACGGACAATTGCAGGGTGATTTACAGTGGCTAAGTCAATAGCTGGATGAAATCTGAATGCGTCATCCAACCTGGAAGTTCGTATACTTTCCGTACGGAGTTATAGTCATTTGACATTTTTGTATTGTGAAGCATGTGTATGGCACACGATCGAAATCATCCCATCATCAATAATACAATTATGTCATACTTGCACAAAACCCTGCAACAAATGTTTTTTCTATTGGAATTCAACATTATTCACTTCGAAAACATTTAGTCTATGGATGAGGATTTCTGCAGTCGGTTGGTAGGTATTGATGTTACTGTTACTTACTACTTTTGCCGAAGAAGACACTTCTGCTAAATGTTGATTATTCAACAAAATGAAACATCCAACCATAACATTTTCCTTCCTGTGTTGTCCATTGTGTGACATCATGCGTTATTGAAATTTGGATTCTCCTCCTTTCTCCTCAATTCTCGCTTAATTGGCCCAAACTTTGAAGGCCAATACTCCCACATAGGAACATCGTAATTGAAATGGGGTTTGGACCTAAAGATAACGTTTGCCATTCTCCACAATATAACCTCTGCTGTATCCAAACCTGCAGTTGCCTTTAATAGCTTGTTATGATCTTCGTTTTCACAGCACGCGTTCAATATAGTTCCTTTCACAGGGTTTTTGAAGTAGTAGTAGGCTACTTGTTTTATGCTTGACCTTCATGGGATCACGAAATTTGGCGGTTCCCTCCCGGTGACGTCCAAAGGCGATTTCATACATACTCGTATCCTCTGATCCGTCGTAGTTTCGCGTTCCTAATGAAATCAATGAGAGTACCAAAACTCAGTCATCTTTAAATACCATTAGCTCTAACGTATGTCCTATACGTCCCACAAAAAATACCTAAATGACGATAATGCCCCTTTCAGTGGGATTGTCTTTCTGCCATCGCCGTCGCCGCGTTATTATGACGTCACTAGTCGGGTTGGGGGAAGCAGTTTGGTCGGTATCAACGTAAACCGAGTAGTGTTATGGTGAATCCTAGGAATACGAAATAATGTGCTTATTCAAGTAAATAAAAAGCGAATCAAGACCTACCCACAGGATTCCCCTAGGAAACACAAAAACAATCAATATTGTAATGCCATTTCCTCTCTAATGAAGCGTTAAAACCCCCCCCCCCCCCCCCCTCACGAAAAAACGGAAAAACGATTGGACAAATTTTCAAATATTCTTGTGGGGCCATACTGAACATGAGCTTTACCCTCATCCAAGATCACTCAATATAGCCTACGCGGGCTCTATACCCGCTCTGACGCAAATCCCCATACACCGCCAACGACGTTTTTTTTTTTTTTTTTTTGATTGGTAATACTTACCGTAACAGGACAATTTCATTATCATAATCATAGCCTTTCCTAAATATTTTTACACAGTTTCAGCAAAACATGTTGTGTTTGTAGGCTGTATGATTAGCAAGAAGAGGTATGGCTACAGGTAGGTACCGCACCTGTGTGTTAATCATATACCATCATCTTCAACGATGTGCTCTACCATTGGACCAAGTCACGAATGGACAACATCGTGAGAATTGAAAGAAAAAACCTACTTCTATTTTGTACTAAATACCGGTATTAAAGGGCTAGTTAAACCATACGACTGCTACGAACTACATGCCAAAGATACTATCGGTTCCGCCTGCCTGTCTGTAACTTTGACTGGTGAGTTATGGGGGAGAATAATGTCGCATTGTACACTTCTTGAAATTTGTTTAACTAGCAAACCTATCCCGGTGTCGTGTATAGAAATCACACAATCTTGGTGTATAATCTGTCACCAATTCGTGTTAATGGTTGTACACACCTTTAGAGCCTACACAATGTTGTTTAATTTCTCAAACACCACCGGAGTAGGTATCTAGTTACACATTGTATGTACTTTCGACAAACATTTTCAAGAGCGGTACAGTCTGGCCCTCCAAGATCACTGAGGTCTATGACCCATACGTGCGGATGCGATATACGCGAGCATAAAGACAGCAGCACACTCCGAAATGGCTGTAATTGGCTTGCGAGGATAGACCGCGCGGCGCCAAAAATGTCTCACAATAAAAATGGGCGAAGCATGGTTGTCCACAGCAAAATACCGTCCATTGGTCTCAACGGGGGCTTTGATGCCGACAATACGCAAGATAGTTGGTATGGATGACCCCCTTATCAGAGTTACTAGAAGATATTTTTTTTTTCATTCTGCTTTCTCGCAAAAATACAGTTTATCTATTATATAATCCCCCCCCCCCCTCCGCCCCGAAATGTATCCGCTAATAACTGCGACTTTTATATTTGTACCTGCATTCGCTTCCATGGAATCTAGCTAACCTAACATTTGTGAGACGGGTGACAAATGTGAAACAGAACCATTATTCGAAATGTTACAAGATACAAGGTTTCTTGCAATCGAAACATTTTAGGGGATGTCGCAATAGAGAAAGTTGGTATGTATTGAATGACTATATCGGATGATCTACGTTGACCTCCTTTGAACTTTTGACCGAGTGACCATGGCGTTTATTTTTGTGATGACCAGGCTGTTCAATTAGCTCTACGACACTCTTCACACGCTTTTTCAATCCTTGGAATGTCGAGACAGTCCTCTACCACTGAAATGTAGATGAAATTGACATTTTTGACATTGAGACATCTTGGCATTTTAGGGGTGCTGAAATGCATTGAGGGTGATACCTGGGAAGTTGTGTTTAGCTGTCGGGTGTGACTTCAGTTGCATATACCATACTTTGGCTTGGCCCCGCGGGCCATTCCCATGTTGGCTGGTTTGGTTTTCTCAGCAAGCAAAAAGCTTGCACTAAGGGATGGAGTGTTCTATTTTTGATGATGAAAGTGGCGCTGTAAAAGCATATAGCCTACCCAACGCTGTGTCCCCTGCATGCTTTGCTACGGTATCTCAGCATATGTCACTATGGACATTATAAAGCCAAATAAAAACATACTCCCCCATGAAGGATTACACACAAAAAAACAAACATTATGTTTTTATTGTGTTACTTATGTGTTTCGTATATCGCTGTAGCAGTCTGCTAATGTTCACCAAGTTACGAAGGAATCATATGCATGTTGCGTTCTTTTTTCTACTGTGTACATACGAACTTGCCACCCTGACGCAACACGACCGCATGTATCGCCCCCCCCTCTTTTACTATATCAGGAAATGTGGCCATATACATGTGGTTCCACTATTTTTTGTATAAACATATATAACTTCCTCCGATTTCCCACGGCAATAGAAATTGTTAAATAGGCCGGCTTCGCCGTGACAGAGAACTTGACTGGCAACGTCAGCGGCTAGGAGGTCCATACGAGTAGGTTTTTTCCAACCTCTCTAAATTATTTTAATAGTTTTTGCACACGGTCGTTCATTCGGATATCGAACTTATTGTATACCGAGATGTAATACAGTTCTGTGCAGTGCTCTTGAGGTTATATGAATTTTTGTCGACGTATTACCATTTGATTTAATTTGCTAACCTTTCTTGTACCGTGCAGACTTAGTCGTGTACCATATGTCATATTTTTAAACATAAATGGGACAGGTTTTTGTACACATTTACGAACGATAGTTCGTACATCATTTAAATTGATCCAATACACTCATTTAAAACGGATCATTGGTGATCTGAACTCCATTAATTGATCCGATAATTTTAATTAATCTACTCGACAGATGAAATCACAAAATCACATATATATATTTTGGAGTTATATAGAGATAATTAAATACTGATACGAGTATTTTTTTAAGCGCTTTCCCTCTCAAGGCGCTTCATGGTTTTACCAGGTATTTCCGGAAAGTTCGTCTTCGCTTTAGATTCCGACCATACATAGATACGGGCTATAGACAGACCACAATGACCTTTTTAATTAATAATTAAGTCTTCGTGTCATTTTTTTTTGTCATAACAATGCATGGTATTGCTCGGACAGTCAATTTACACCTTGGAATTTGTTATTACTCTTCTCAGATATTTGGAGATGCTCTTTTTGTAGGAACCTGTGTTCTTTGCAAACTACCGCTATACTTCAGTAACTGTCTCGTCAACTTTCAAATTATTATAGCAATTTGGGCGAGTAAGGAAAACATTTTGCCGAGTTTAGAGAGCTTTCGCGGGCATTTATTTCGGCTACCCTGATCGCAAGTTCAGTCATTTAGTCACCGTTCCATTTTCGTGTCTCAATATTTTGCTCTGTCCCGGGAACCCACGGTTTCGATAAACCAGCTTGAAAGTACTTAGATTTACTGTCAATATGTGGATTTCCATTTTTTTCCCAGCGATAGGTAAATTGAGTGAATCTAGCCACCCAAAATACAATACAATTTAGACAAATTAGATGACTGGAATCAGATATCATTTTTTGATTAGTTTAATTCTACTATTTTAAACTCTCGGACACTGTAAAAAATTACAATTTACAGTAAATTACTGCAACTCCGCTGCAATTTTTCCAGTACTTTTCACAGTGATACTTCTTCACCCTATCTTCAGAAAAGGATAGCCTTGTCCGACCGACGGAGGCCCAGCGATGTCCACTTAAAATTTCGCACATGTCAACAGTAACAGACCGTAAAGGGTATAATTACACAAAATATAGATGTTATAAAAAAGACCTCACTCCCGGTCAAAACTTCTTCGATTTTTTTTTCGCGATTTAGGCTAGATCCATAGATGCGTATGCATTCCGGTACCTCATTTGCAAATCGCGAATTCACGTGAGCTGAGATGAGTCAGTGTCGAATATTCCCTATTTTGTTTGTAAAGATGATACTGGTTCCACAGAGGCGAGAAAAATCCTGGCTGAAAGCAAACCGCACTGAAAGGCAAAATGAATACATGTCGCCAATGCGTAGAAGGATACGCGTATCACTGCAATTGACTTTTATGATATCTTTATCAAACAGCATTCACGACAATTTTACATGGGCTACTGCATTTTTTATTTCTTTCCGCATAAACTAATCTAATGTGTTTTTTCTGAACAACGTTACTTTTCGAAATATACAATTTCCCACTCATCCCGACTCGCATACGCACCACTGGATCCCACCTAGGTATTGTGAGATCCGTGGAAGATTTGGAATGGCCGATGATTCATGACTCTGCAGACGGCTAACATTCAGAAGCACTGGTTTATTCCTCTCCTGTTGTGGCCCAATCACTACAGAATATGACAAACGTCCAGCTTGATGACAAAATTTAATTCAATGAATACGTGTCTCTCGATTTTTTGATCCACCTCAAGAAGAAAATCGTAACAGTTGAACAACGCGACCTGCCCATAATACCCCATGAAACTGACAAAGTAGGCCAATTGATTTTTTCTTCTGGCGCATTATTTTAGGTCTTTTTAGTTGACACAGACGGTCAATCACAGAGGGTTTCCCAATAGGTTATTACAGGGTGGGGGACCTCTATTCCCATCTCTCACAAGTTAAGTTTGTTTTAAGTTTCCTCAGCCTTTATTCATGTCCCTCTTTTCCAGCCACGAACTACCCATACCTGTAGTAATCTATTGTACTGACTGATATTGAAGCTGCCATTGCAAAATGAAAAATAAACTTTTGAAACGATGATAGTATTAGGTCAAAATTCCGTGGATAGATCCCTGTGGCGAAACGAATATAATTTGTTACGGCCGGCCCGCTTTTTTTTTTTAATCGCGACAGATCATTATTTTCCCCCAAATAGAAATGATTTGAGTGTTGTAATTTCGACTGAGTCCGGCTGTAGATGAGGTATCGAACGGCTACTTAACGAGGTTGTAAAAGCGATCGAAGGGCCTGCTATCGAACGATGACATCATTTTGAATACATTTGATGCTTATTTTTCTCGAATATGGCGAAGGCAGAATGGAGCTTTAAATAACGTGGTACTGGCATTATTTGGCTCGCAGTTGTACAATTGATTGTGTTATTTTGCTTCCCGTATTAGGGGTCATTGACATGCGTTTAGACAATTTTTAAAGGGCGGCACCGACCGATATGGCGAAAATCATAGTGGCAATTGTGACTGGTAGCAGTCTGCCGATAAAGTGGCCGCGTTGGCATGATGTCACAATGAAACATCGTATAGTGCGTTTCGATATCGATACGATAATCGTCACAGTGATATTCAAAATTGAAATCAGTCCGATATACGGCTCAACGAATTTTTGCTGCGATGCCATGTGAACGGCAGGCCGTCATCATACCCCGGGTGTTTCCATGACGACAATGGCCTCCTTTTAATATTCCATCCCCCTCACGATGCAGAACAAACTGTCCCATTTAATGATAATTTCTCGCGGGAAACTCCACAGAGCGAGTTAAAGCCGGGAACCGGAACGATGTGCCTTGAATAGGACATCGTTTAGGATTCGATCGGGTGCTCGAAGTAGCCAACCTATAACACCTAACGCTTCCCGGCTTCCTAACTCGGGCGGCGATAAATCTATGATGTTCCTATTCGCGTCAGCTCCAATCATTGGTGAGTGGGTGGATGGCCTAATACTTCAATTATCGCAATGGGCCTTCGGGTGATGTGAGAATGCAGCACTCATCTTTCTCACGCCAAATCGGTTAGCAGCTCATGACTCTCCTGATTATAGGAGCAACTGGATATGGCTGGTTGAATTCCAATTGTTGCGCAAACCAGCGCGTGGCGTTGAGGGATTTCCAGACATTAATTTTTACGCCTCCCTTTTATCCGGTTCAACACGCGGTTTGCCCCGGCTCGCGTATATTGCACTTTTTTGTTTTCCCCAAGGTTTGTTTTGTGGATTTATTGTATGTGTTCACGATAATATTTCAGGCTTCTGAGGGGTTGATGAATGCATATGCAGTATCATTAAATTGAGAGTATATGATTATAGGATTTTTTTCTTCAAATCGACGTCCTATGCAGTACATGATTCGAGATGACGTTCTTCTGCTTTGCACCAGATCAGAGGCTGTTCCCCAAGGATCGTTTCTCGGGCCCTCACTTTTTTTGGCATATTTACTGGTCTCAGTGATTCCGTTGCAACCCAGAGTTAGGAACGGATGCTTTGGCAAGTTATTAAATCGATGTATCTCCAACGGTATATCGATGGCAAAAGTTTTCTTAATGGCGATTAGTATAAAGTTTTGACATTTTTGCCGGCGTGTTAGAGAGCTTTCGCGCATTTATTCTGGCTACCTGAATCTGAAGTTTAGTCAATTTTAGTCACCGTTTCCATTTCCGCTGTCTCAATATTTTGCTCCTGTCCGAGAACCAACTTTTCGATAAACAAGCTTGAAAATTAAATTGGTTTACTGTCAATAGGTGATTTCCTTTTTTCCCGCATAGGTGAAATTGAGTGAATAGAGCCACACAAATACAATACACTTTAGACAAATTAAGATGACTGGAAGAAGATATCATTTTTTGATTAGTTTAAATTCTACTATTTCAACTCCCGTTACACTGTAAAAAATTACAATTTCAGTAATACTGGCAACTCCGCTGCAATTTTACCGTAATTTTCCACAGTGTAGCTTCTTCCACTATTACCCCCCTGTTTCAAAAGGATAAGCCTGTCCGACCGACGGAGGCCAGCTGATGTCCACGTAAATTTCGCAAGCATGTTTCAAAGTAAACAGAACGTAAAGGGGATAATTACACAACATATAGATTATAAAAAAGAACTCCTGCCCGGTCAAAACTTCTTGATTTTTTTTTCGGATTAGCTATGTTCCTAGATGCGTAATGCATTTCCGGTACTCATTTTGCAAATCGCGAATTCACGTGAGCTGAGATGAGCCATGTCTGAATAGTCCCTATTGTTTGTATAGACTGAAGATAGTCTGGTTCCACAGAGTCGAGAAAATCCTGCTGAAAGCACGGCCTGAAAAGCGAAATGAATACATGTACCAATGCGTAATATGATACGCGTATCAACAGGGGGGGGGGGGGGGGGCACTGCGAATTAATTTTATGGATATCTTTATCAAAAGCATTTCAACGACAATTTCACGGCTGCTGCTTTTTATGGTCTTTCCGCATAAACTAATCATGTGTTTTTTTTCCTGACACAACGTTAATTTTTCGTAAATATACATTTCCAAATCCATCCGGACTCGCATACCACAATGGCATCCCCCTATGTTTGTGATATCCGTTGGAAGATGGAATGGCCCGCATGTTCTGCCTCTGCCAGAGGCTAACATTCAGAAGCACTGGGTTATCCTCGGCCTGGTTGGGGCCAAATCCACGACAGAATATGACCAAACGTCCAGCTGAGGGGACAAAATTTACATTCCATTGAATAAATGTGATCTGTATTTTTAATCCAGCTCAAAGAAGAAAAATCGTAACATTTGAACCTAACGCGACCTGAATCCATACATCAACCCATGAACTGAAAAAGTAGGCCTGAATAGATTTTTTTCTTCCTCCCCTTAATTTTAGGTTTGTTTTTATTTGACACAGACTGTCAATCACAGAAGGCGTCCTAATAATTTGTATTAACAGGTGACGGGGGGGGGACCTCTATTCCCTCTCTCACAAAGTTAGAGTTGTTTTTAAAGTTTCATCAGCCTTTATTCATGTCCTCTTTACCAGCCGAAGCTACCCTACTGTAGTATCTATTGTTACTGACTATATTGAAGCTGCATTGAAAATGAAAACTAAAATGTTGAAACGATGATAGTATTAGGTCAAATTCCGTGGACTAGCTTCCCTGTGTCGAAACGAATATAATTTGTTACGGCCGCCAGCTTTTTTTTTAAATTCGCGAACCGATCTTATTTTCCCCCAAATAACTGATTTAGTGGTTGTATTCGACTGAAGTCCCTTCTTGTGATGATGTATCGAACGGACACTTAACAGGTGTAAAAGCAGATCGAGGGCCTGAAGTATCGAACGATGACATTCATTTTGAATATCATTTTATGCTTTTTTTCTCGAATATTGCGAAGGCTGAGTGGAGCCTTTAAATATCGTGGTAGCTGCATTATTTGCTCGCAGTTTTTACAATTGTTGTGTTATTGCTTCCGGATTAGGGGTCATTGACATGCGTTGACATATATTAAAGGGTGCGCACCGACCGAAATGATATAGAATCAGCAGTGGCATTGTTACTGGTATCGGCTGACGATAAAAGTGACGGCGACGTTGGCATACGCACAATGAAAAATCGTCATAGTGCGATTCCGATATCGATACAGAATCGTCACAGTGATATTCAAAATTGAAATCAGTCCCGATATCGGCTCCACGATTTTTGCTGCGAATGCCATGTGAACGCACCGTCCATCATACCCCGGGTGTTCCATGACGACAATGCTCCTTTAATATTCCATCCCCCTCACGTGCAACAAACTGTCCCATTTAATGATAATTTCTCGCGGGAAAATCCACAGAGGCGGAAGTCTGAAGCCGGAACCGGAACGATGTGCCTATGAATCGGACTCGTTTAGGATTTCGATCGGTGCTCGAAGTAGCCAACCTATTAAAACACTCTAAACGCTTCCTCGGGATTCCTAACCGGGCGGCGATATCTATGATTTTTCCTATTTCGGCGTCAGCTCCAATCATTGGTGAAGTGGGAGATGGCCTAAATCGTCAGTTAGCGCACGGTTCCTTCGGGGGATGTGAGACAATTCAGCTCAGCTTTCTCAGCCAATCGGTGGATCAGCTCAATGACCTCTCCGAATTAATAGGAGCAACATGGATATGGCTGGTTGATCATTGTTTCGCAAACCAGCGCGTGGCCCGGTGAGGGATTTCCAAGACATTATTTTACGCCCCTCTTCTTTATCCGGTTCACAAGCGCGGTTTGCCCTCTCGCGTATTTGTCACTTTTTGTTTCCCAAAGGGTTGTTTTTGTGGATTTATTGTATGTGTTTTTCAACGATAAGTTTCAGGTTCTGAGGGGTTGATGAATGCATATGAGTAGCATATAAGTTGAGCGGATATGAATTAGTCGATTTTTTTTTTCTTCACATCGACGTCATTTTGCAGTACATGATTCGAGATGACGTTCTTCCTGCTTTGCCCCAGATCACGAGGCGTGTTCCCCCAAGGTCGGTTCGCGTGCCCTGACTGTTTTTGGCATAGATTACTGGTCTCAATGATTCGTTGCAACCCAGAGTTAGGAGAACGGATCCTTTGGCAATTTTTACATCGGATGTATCTCCAAACGTATATCGATGGCAAAAGTTTTCTAATGGCGATAAGTTAAAATTTTTGCCTTTGCACACTTCTTCAGTTTAATTCAAAGAAAAAGTTCCGGTAGACTGAAATAGAGAGCAACATGGATGTTTTGGGAGTACATATTTTAATACGAACGTGTTTCCGAATTCCACATCTCTCTTCATTAATGAAGTACAAAACAGCGATTAGCTACTTGAGTCGTCGGTGCCTCGAAACGCAGCATCAAAAATAATAATGACTCATAATTAACTGGCTTCTTCGATTTTGAATCCAAGTTGGTGTTACCACGGGTACAGGCAGACCTGCCAGTGCTATCCATGATCACACCACAGTAAGTGTGCAGACTCCAGCAGTTGCTACTTATACATTTATCCATCCTGTCGATAGTGTCAACACAACTCTGAAATCAAATTCAAAGAAGCCCTTCCATGTCAAGAAGCTGGGAAACCAAGTCTGATATTAACCAGTTTCCCAACATGGTGCCGTTGTTCCTACTATTCTGCATAGAGAGCAATATGGGCGAATTCTTCCAGGTTCTGATTTCTTTAAATTTTCTAACGAATAACTTAATGATTTCAAACGTTTCACGTTATTCCTGACAGCATCGTTTGTGACTTTGACTTGACGGTTGTTCACCCGGCTATCACACATCAATTAACTCAACCGTCTAGTACTACTTGCGTTCTTCTGTTAATCAATCGTTACCTGATAACAATCCCTGGTGTTGGGTTTTTTCTTAAATTAATATAAAACACATGCATGGTGAATAGTCTATATTACTTATATCAATACTATAACCTTCATTATTAGTAAATGTACCACGTAAGGTTGTATTCATTAGTCTACTGCCATGTCCATATTGTTAATGATTTTGTTATCGCGGATGAAATGAATGTGTTTCTATCCTATGAAAGTCAGAATTCGCGAAATGTAAAAAAAAAATCATGACTGCTAAACTGATGTCATGCGCAATTCATATTTTTCGATGGAAAAAGTATAGCCAAACCCTGTGATAAACATTTGACAAGTTATACGAAATGTTTGTGAAAATATTTATAACCAAGAGCATATTTGATACTCTTGAACTGGATTTGATTGCTACGGGTTCAGGAAGCCAATTTGACTCATCGTGGAACCCAACCGAATTTGATAGTGGATGAGCACCGGCGACAACGCGCCTTCTCTTCTCGACTAGTGCTCAGAATATAGCGCGGCCTGAGTGACACCAATCCCTTCGCCCGGGACCGCATTTTACGCCCATCCGACGGACGATCGTGAACTCCAGTACCTGACCACTTTCTCAGAACCTGAGGAGCGTGAGATGTTCCGACGCGACTGCTCGCGCCGACCGACGAGCCTATTGCAAGTGCCCCCGAACAACCCTCCGAATTACCAAGCCCACTGCTCACTCAGACGCAGGGACCTACGACCAGGAACACGCCAGTCGAACTGCAAATTACAGCCACTTCTGGAAAACGCCGTGCTGGTCTGCTGGAATCGACCCCGGACCTGTTTCATGCAAGCGACGCGTGGCGGCATGTGCTCGCTGATTAAAATCACATATATGCAGTAGCATGGACGTTTTGTCTTCTTGTGTTTCCTCCTAAATGCAATTCACATTGCTCTTAGTGTTCTATGGAAAAGTATATCTGTTAAAGCCCGTTGACAATTTATACGGAATGTTCGTAAATGATTTATAACCAAGAGCATTATACTTTAGAATAAAAAAAAAATTGAGATGACCAGCGCGGTTCTACTGGGGCGTGGGCGGGGGGGGGGGGGCGGTGAGGGCGGGAGGTGTGGGGGGGGGATTTGGGTGCTCAAGCCCCCCCCCTTCCACAAATTCTCAGTCCCCCCCCCCCGAAAAAATTTCGTAGGTTGTGTACAAATTTATGCTATATATGCGTACTTTTTTGGTACTCGGCCCCTCAGCCACCCCCCCCCGCAAAAAAACATTCCCTTGGTCAGAACCGGCCGATTGATGGCATATGCTCGATAGATAATCACAGATACTGCAGTGCATGAACATTCTTTTTCTTCTTGTTCCTTCTAACTGCCTCAGTTTTAATAAGAATAGTTTTTGGGTATTTGTGACCGACTGAGCGACCCTCACGGGCGTTGTTTCCCACGTCAACCCTCTACTATTTGAAAGAAACCGACGACTATCTCGCTAATGTCTCTGATTGTAGAGATGTTCGCCTAACGGCACAAAGGCGAGCGCGAGTTCCTGAAATTTGTTACTGTCGTGTTCGCTTTATACGGTTTTCGCTCTGATGATAGAAGTGTCACTGAGATGACGGGTGTCGTATTGATGTAATTTATATAGAAAAAAATCTAGGCGTTTCCACTTTGTCCGAGAATCTCGCAATTGTCTTTATTCCCCCGAGAACCTAGGTCGATCATGCCCTGATCAGCAGACCGTTTATGAATAGGTCACCGGCAACCCCTGTGTCTCTGGGCGACTATGTAAACCCTGGATATTCTAACTGTCGTTAACCAGAATGACTGCCTGTTTTTTTTAAGACTCTTGGTGTCCAACTCCTGATATCAGATGTTCAGGTAGATTGCCGTTAAATACTCTCGTATCCTGCTTATACCCCACGGCACATATTTGAAAAACATGTTGAGAGGCGTCGACGAATGTTTTCGGGGGGGGGGGGGGGGGGGAAGATTTTCTTTTTTGAATAATACTTAGCATGCCTAATAAGAAAAAATCATAACGTTTACATATTTCTCTGGGAAAACGTACTGAAATTTTTTTCGAAAACCTCTGAGCGTGTTTTCAAACCGTTTTCGGAGAATGGGATTCGCGCAAAACTGGTAATATGACATTTTTCACATTTTTGTAGTGACTACCTATTTCATTGTTTTAACAACTGCCTTCATTACATTTAATTGTTTTTGAATATTATTTCTCAAAAAACGCTTTAGAATGGCCAAGGAATTCGTTTTCGCACTATTTTTTGCTCACATGAAAGGTTTTTCTTGTAACCTTGAAGTAAACTCTTGCAACTATTTCGGGAGCTGATTTTGTACGCTGTATTTTGCTGGTCGGTGGTGGAGGTCGCCATACTTGGTCCTCATTAAACCCATGGTTTCGCTCGTGACAACCGATTAACTTCTTCAAAGCTGTCAGGATTTACCATCGAGCGCCGTCTGGTCGCGCCAGGTTTTTCAAGTTGGCTCGTATTGAGCAACACCACAGTGCAAGAGGCGGTGATGACGGGAGTAAAAGAGGTCAGGTCAAGTTTACCTGTTGTGAGAGCCGGCTGACTCAAATCTCCAAAATGACATAAAATGAAAAATCGATTAGTAGAAGAAATCCAAGGAGGTCAACGAGAGATGAAAATGAAATTAACAAGCTCCAAGTATATTTGTAAAACATTTTGTGGTAATGCTAGAGCACTTTTCACGTAATTTGTGAGGAAAAATCAATCATCGTCAACGTTCGCTTTGACAGAGAAATCATATCCTTCATGGTATTCGAATAAATATAATAGTAGTGTAGTGGCAGCGTAATTTCTTGAAGAAAGTCAGAGCCTATGAAAGATCAACTAAAGTTCTTTGTCGGTATTTTTTTCTTCACTTTGATATTCACCCATGATAGCCTTTAAGCTCTATTCATCTTCATTCCATGTCTACTTTGTATTACTGATATGAAAACTGCAATAAAAAATATATGTTAAAACGATTTTATTAGGTCAAAATTCATACTTTCGTGGAATAGGTCCCTGTGGCAGAAATAAATCATTTTTATTTGGGCCGTTTTTTTTTTTTTTAATTCCGGACTGATCACTATTTTTCCAGACATAGGAATTATTTGAGTCTGTACTTTTTGACTGAAGTTCTTCTTGTAAGATGCGGAATTGAACGATGGCATTCATCTTCCATGTCCATTATTGTTTATTTTCTCGAATATTCCAACGGTTGAATGGAACTTTAATAATGGATGTTTGGCCCCACTCAAGCAACGCAAAAAAAAAAAAAAAAAAATGCCATGAAGAAGGCCCTCCAAAATATTGAATAGGACCAATGAACAGAGTAAAATTATCCACAAATGGATATAACAACCTTTAAAAAAAAATAAAATTGAATAGATTAAAATATAGCTCATGCTGGGCGTCGATCCGCTTTTAAAAAGTGGGGGGGGGACACATTGACAATGCAACTACCATCTAAGCGGAGCGGCACCTTGTTGCGCGAAGCGTACAAAGCAATTTTTAGCTTTCATACCCTTTCAGATCGCCGGAAACGGCACGTGCCATGCTCAATAGCACACCACCCCTCTACATGTGTTATTTGAGTAAGAGACAAACCAAAAGTTGTCATTGGTGCATAACTAAAGAGGATTTACCGAATATCACACATGGGATTTTTTTTATTAACCTTTTCTACTCTGGGCTTCGTTAGCGTGGATCCGGGGGTCCTGCCACGGTCCCTGGTGTGATTCGAAGGGAAAAGCCCCCTGGGGGCGTACGGGATCATTCCAATTGAGGAGACGTAACTATTTGGCCGGCCGAATCAGTCCTCATCGAACGCTACCAGCGCGCGCGGAGCACGCGGAATTTTTTTGCATGTTTTCCGGGGCATTTTATCGAAAAGTCTGCAGAAAATTTTGGCAATTTCTCACTTTGCCTTTCTTCGCCTTTCCAAATTTTCCACGAATTTCCCTGCCCGAATTTGTTCATCTCATACAATTGGGTGGGGGGGGGGGCAGTCTGCCCTCCCAAGGCTCCTGAAATTATTCGAGTAACGAAATGATTCGAAGCATCATCGCATATTCACACGCCTGTAGAAAAAAAACGCCATTGAAATTTTATGGCACTTTTTGCCCATTCGATTTAAAATTCGAGCACTCGGTATGAACAGGGTAATCTTTCGAACGACTTCGGCCCTAGTGGGTCCAGATCTTCAGCTGGGTCGGCACTTGGAATTAGTGGACTTCAAGACAATTTCCAACGCGATTATTGTCGGTTAGACATAAATTGAATCATTTTGACGACATCAAATTATGATTATCACTGTTAACCACTGCACACCCCCTATATTGAAATGACCAGGTTCACGTTACAACGTTTCACAGGTTTCCAGGTTCATAAATTGTGGCAGAACAATTACCCTACTCAGTTAGTGAATTTCATTTCAAGTTTATGATGCACAACTTCTTCAGTACTGATGCCGCGAAATTCGTCCACCAAACCAATAATTACGACCTTGCATTTTGCTTGCCCAATTTCTTCCATTGTTTCTGTTTCTTCTTCTCCGATTTGGTAGTTTCGTTCGTGTTTTCACGCTCAATTATCCTGGCAAACCGCCCGACCTACAGTCCTCGGATATTATGACTGATTTGGCTAAAGTTTTTTTTTGGTTCTGTACCCATCGTGGCTATACTCTACCATCTTACTATATTGGGCATAGTTTACATATCACCTAACTGGGGGTTGAAAAAATGCATGAAAGTAAAGTTTGCCAAGTAGTTCAATATACGGTGTATCTGCAAGGACTATTTCCATCCAGAGGCGCAGTCTTTGTGGGTCGTGTCCCCCCCGTTTTTGGCAAGTCCCGTACATAGTGTTTTCACTCTTGACCACCTGGGACCCTCACTTTACATCATGGAATTGCGCGCTTGACTATTTACGCAAGCCAATGAGGCCAGTTCCTCTGTTGAGTCCATAGTGAACAATTGGGTCCATCGTGATTCGTAGTCGACAGCAGCAATAACTTCGAAAGGAGAAAAAAGTGCATGATGAGCTGGCCTGGGCGTACGGGCCCCCCTCTGATTTTTTGCAGCACATGTTTTGCCTAAACGACAGAGAGCGCACGAAAAAAATTCGCATGTTTTTCGGGCGTTTGATTGAAAATTCCAGGCCAGTCAGTAGACATTTTGGGGGCATTTACTTCATGTTGCCTTTTTTTTTGCCCGATTTTCCCCCGAATTTTTGTCATTTTGCCCGAATTTCCCATCTCAGATAACTTTGCGCTCTTCAGAGGGCTACTCTCAATTTGGTAAGTCTGAGCCAGAGTAAGAATTGTGAACAACTATGTAGCCTAGTTACTCTGTTTAGACTGGGGCGTAACTCAGATTGATTTATTGGTGGAGGTGTTTTCGCCCTGCGAAATTCGTAAGTGAGTTGCCATGTTATTTCATGTTTGCAGAAAGAAAGGAAACTTAGATTTGATGTTTCACTTCCTGTCGGCAGCAGTGAACGTAGACATTTTCTGTTCTGAAAAGGCGAGGGGCTACATTTATTAGGGCCCTGTGAGATGGGTCTCAGGCATCAGGGTTTTACCCGTCCTCCTTTGAAAGTTTTGGCTTTATTATTTGTCTTTTGCAAATTCATGCTCTAAAATGTGTATTTTGTGCGAAAATTGTGCTGTCCACCCAGGCAGTAAGTTCTCTTCTTTTGGTTTATTGGCCTGATCCTCACCCTTCCATCTGGACCACCTTAGTTGGGGATCTTAGGGGAAAGGCCGGGAAGTCAGACCGGTTGCCCATTCTAGAACCCAGGTTATAATTTTTCGTTTGGCCTCGTAGGCTCGTATCCGTTTCTTTCGACGGAAATTTTTGACTGAATCACAAGTTGTTTCGAATTTCGTTGCAATTCATGAGGTGGAACACATCAAAAGTCGAAGATGCTAATTTTGCACGGTTTCCTGGTATATCTATGATTTAAAAAAGTGCTTCTCATCTTGCTAGAATTATACATTTTTCTTGCCCGGGTTTTGTTTAACATAACATATTCATTCCTATATCAGTCGCATTAACTGTAGGGAATTCTCGACGCGCTTCCCCAATTGTTTGCTGTCTCGTTTCGGATCATGGGCCAAGGACTGTTTTTTGTTGAAATTGAAGTGCAAGATATATATTGTTCAAGTTGGAGTGCATCGTCTATCGATTCCTTCAGCTTGCTAGAATGCGATGCTAGGAAGCAATTTGGAAAATATAGTCCCAACTACAAAATTGCACACAAAATATTTTTTTCACCGTCAGGAATCTAATGCTATCGCTCACGTGGTTCTACAGTACTGACAGCGACACAACCATAAGTATACCGAAAGGACGAGTTTTTGCATATTCCCTGGACATCGATAAATCACTACGTCCAAATTTTTTTTTTTGCTATCATCGGCTTTCGACAAGAGAACGCATCTGGCTGACATTGTGGGCCATTTAGCCCACTTTGGCAGGTTTGTATGCCTGAATGTTCATATTCTCCTGCCAGCGGGTTGTCCTCGATCTGCAAACTTGCTTTTACTTTCCATAAGGTGTGAGCAGTCTGACTCCTCAATCCACCTCGTATGCCACCGCGCTTCGTGTTATAATAAAAAAATGGACATTTTTATTGTGAATTTAACCTTTCTTTAAAAACAACAAATAGAAATCTCACTTATGTTTTCTGAGTGACACACTTGCATAACAGCTTCATATCGCCAGTAATCTGCCTTCATAATGCAACGCTCACGACACTATATAGAAGCAACATTTACAGGTCGTCTGCGCGGTGCAGCGCGCGGAAATTTGACCATCGGGTTCGGATAAAGGCCGCTGTGGTCTTTTGTTAGGCTGCCTTTCCTCAATATTTTTCAACCCACACAGCCACTTGACGGATACGTGTGAAACGGAACATGTCCTTTCGTCTTCATCGAGGATCAAAAAGTGGGGGGGACATTTTGTTGATGTCCCCCCCCACTTCGAAAAAGTGGGGGACGTGTGCCCGCACCCCCTTCCCCCCCCCCCCCCAAGATTCGACTCCCATGGCTACAGGTCAACGCATTGCTTGTCATCTCGCATTGCTTGGCTCATACGAGCCTGTTCACAAAAGTTCAGTCAATGTAACAAACTGACCGCTAGACGTTGTACGTAGGCCTACAGTGTACAAAACAATCTTCCCGAGAGAAAATACGAAGCAAATATCCACCATGCACTTTTCAAGGCTAGTAAGTGGGTTATATACATTGAGTCCAAAATGGCGGAAAGTAATGGTAATTTCTGAATCTGAGAATCTGAAAGCTATCAGATTCTCTGGCTGCTTAACGGAAGAGCAGTTAATTCTTTCAACTACATAATGAGCGAATACGTGAGGAATTGACGAATTACCTTTTTTCCCGTTGGAATTTTATGTTGCATAATAATTTTCATTATTCGCTATATTTGTACTAACAGGCTAGGTGAAGTTGTATGGGCACGCTGCTGTGATCATATTGACGCACGTGACGTGAATTACTTCAATATACTCAAGTAACTAATAAACCGCGGTGTAATAGATGTGTGTGAAGAATCGGTAATTTGTTTTTGCACAAGTGAATCGCAATCATCGAAATGGTGTTGCGTTCCACCCGCAGTGGGCTCGTGCTATCGTGTTTCACGAACTGAACTGTGCAATTCAGTGGCACATTGAGTCTTGATCCAAGTAGAGATCTCAATTTTTCCTCGACTTTTTACGACTCGGGAATGAAATAGCGGAGATATTACTGAGACGCACCCGCATCCAGAGCGGGAAGTAAATGCAATATATAAAACTGGGGCGCAGATACATAAATAGCCAAGGGGGTGTGAATAGTGAAAACCGACTTTTCATTGCATGGATTTTGTTTTGCTTCGAGTGCCTCTGTCGCCGGAGGTTGAATCGGCTAAGACAAGAGAATGGGGAGGGGGGGGGGGAGGGTATTAGGAACAGGCAATTTCGTGTTCGAGAAATAGCTTATAACGGCATATTGCTTCCGTTGTCCTATACCTGCTCTGTTTTCGCCACTACATATATAACGTCTTACAAACTCAAGTTACAGACCGACTTTTGGCGTTCAGCGACCTACGTCTTCCCTTACCGTGTCAGCTCATGATGATACACTATACAATCACCCAATTTTCTTCCGATGATCGGGAATAAATAGGTGTAATTCCGTAAAAAAAAAGTTGGATTGACAGGCTTCCTTGATTAGTACCGATGCGAAATTGGTCGAACGGATCGCCGCCATCATCAGACTGCACGCGACTTCACTCCTTGATCCTGGTGATGACGCGCCTGAAATCCCTGAGTAGGACGCAATATTATTTAATGCCGCCATGTTACAGATTTGCTTTAAACTAGCACAGGTGGAGACACACCCCTAATTTGGACGTTCTAGGCATAGTGCTCCAAACTTACAAAAATTTGAGAAATCTTTGACATAACGAGGAGGGGGGGGGGGGGGGTGGACGATACAAGTCGTAATGTATGGACTATACACAGTAAAAGTAAGTCTAATTTTTGACGCCATGATAAAAAAAGCAGACGATAAGTATTCACTTAGAAAAATAGAGATTTATCTTTAATATTCCGTAAACGATTCCGTAGGTTTTGATTTGGTACCTATCTATAGTTTGTTTTGTACAATATTTTCAGAGGTACATGTGTCACATTGACTTTGTATTATAGGGGATCATGCAGTTCCCAAACGTGATGTCACAAGTCAAATTTTGTCGAATTATAGCTGACTGTGCAACATTCGTTCCTCACCTCGGTACCTCGAATCGGCTGAAATTCGGTGTGGGGTTTCGGCTGTCCTGATGTAATGTATAGAAAGTGCCAAAAGTCCAGTCTATTGGACCTTAAACAAAACCCAATACTGCACGCATTCATTTGTATGTCTGCGATTTTGAATTACATATGAAAGGCCTACGTTTACAGTCGCCTTTTACAATATACAGGTAAACTTGGAAAATTTCCCACCCAAGATCTTAATAAGGAAGGAAAAGGAAAAGGGAGGGGGGGGGAAATAATTAAAAGGGGGGGGGGGGGGGTTACCATTCACCCTCATTCGATATGAAATTATGGTAAAAATAGCACTGATTTAATTTCTCTTGCCAGTCGTGTTGTAAATAGTTCTCATGCATGTGGATACTAGTATTGCCCGATTAGTGGCGGCTTTCCGGCGCTATTCACACAGGCAATTACTAATTACAGACTAATGATTGCTATTAATTAGCAATGTTTCAAATCTGACAATATCGTTTAACTACAGAGCACCGTCACTCATTCAGCGGTGCTCTGATAGGCTCTGCGCGAGTAGAACGCTGAATAGAAACTAGCCAAATTACTCACTTCCCGTCATATATGGAGGCATGTATAGGCCTATAAACTATCAGGAAAATTACGCAATCTTCAGGAGCTCGAAGTTGCGAAGGCTGGACATGTAACTACCACACTGAGAGCAGATCACGCCAAAACAGTCTGTCCACGACAGACAGACACGCAAATATTGCCAGAGATATATTCAGGACGATTGGAGTAAGCTGGCCTGGATGGTAAACTAGGGTAAGAGTTCAGTAAGGGAGCCAAAGTTCTATGTGCGGATGCGGGAAGCGGCATGACACCGTTAGGCTGGGATTCCATCGATGCAGATGCGTATCCGGGCTGGGATGTGAAAATCACATATAAAGGAAAACGAACGCTGTTCAGAGGCGGGAGAAAACACTATAAGTGTATGCGAAAAGACCAGAAAAAGGCAGCAGCCCATGCATATTGCCGTTGCATGGCTTCTTAAGGAAGTATTCCATAGAATTCATTCGCGGTGATACGCATCCGCATACGCATTGGTACTGTGCTTATTTCGCCTAATCAGTGTTTGTTTTGCCTTCATTTATTAATTTTTGGCTTCTGTGGGACTAATATCTATCTTTGCAAACCAAATAGAACAAATGCAAACACCAGCCCTCGCCACAGTTGACGTAAATTGGCGATTGTTCACATACGCATACGCATCTATGGAATCCTAGCCTTAGAGTCGGATACACACGAGTACAACCGTAGAAAGTGTCCGAATTATCTGCAATCGACTTGCACAGCGCCCCCAAATACAGAAAAAAATCCAATGGACTGAAACTGAGTTGGCAAAACCACCGCGTGTACCAAGACTGTATTGGTAACATGTCGATGCAATGTGATTCTATGGAATATCTCTGTCAAGCAAGGTCCATATCAGCTGTTCAGTAGCGTACGCAAGGGGCGGGGGGGGGGGGGGGTTCGGGGGTCATGACCCCCTCCCTTGAACCTCGTGACCAATAAATTTTTTAACGCAAAAACACTTTCTTCACTGTTCAGTAGATAATTAAGCTGTTGTTCGTCAAATTTTGCAGCAGCATGTATCTAGGGGCCCATAAATTGCATTTCTTTGCCACTAGGGAGGGTGAGACTATAAATGAGGGCGCATTTCCCTTGGGTCCCTCCCCTCCCTCTCCCTTCCTCCCCCCCCCCCCTTCCCTTCCTCCCCCCCCCCCCCCCCCCACCCCCCCCCCCCCCCCCCCTCATTAACAAATCACTCGATACGCTACGCAGCGTCATACCAAAGAATTTTAAAAAATGGTACCTGTTGCAGGGACAAACCTAGAATATCACTTTTCAAGTTGCGGTCTGCGTGTGACTAACCCCACTCCCCCATTAATGTACTGTCAAAGAGGCGTTGCCTTGTTCCTTGCACCCAGTAAGATTTCTCAGCTGACGGGAACGTGCAGTAAACCTGATCTTGAATAGGTAGAATAAAATAACTAGAGAAAAGTTATTTCCCATTTAACAAACTATTCTCCTTGGCAAACTGCAGTTTTCCAATTTATACTGCACCCGCATCCGTACACATTAATTCCAGCTTCAGTGAGAAAATTATGCGCTGAAGTTGGCTAAACTCACTTCGGGAAAATACATCAACTGGATATCTGACAAATTATTCTACATGAAGATGACTGCCGCTGTATTCGTTTACAAGTGGTCTATGGAGTTTTTTTTCGTTCTCAACATGACTTTTTCCTTTTTTTCGCAGACGTTGGCGAATTGGCTGAAGATGGCTTTTGGCATGTCACGGTACGTCCCATTGATATCGTTTTTGATCGGACCAGCCATGTCCTACTTTGTGATTCCTTGCGGGGTGGAGTGTGAATACCTTGCATCGGAGTTGCGACTGGCTGTTTCGGTCGTGCATGACAGGATCCCGAAACCGTGCTGTATCGAACGGACCCGGGTCGTGGACTTATCCAGAAATAACCTGACATCGATCCCGCCGCGATCGTTCCAGAGTTTTCCGAATTTGAACTCTTTAGACCTGGAACTAAACTCTATCGAATCTCTGTCCCCCCGGGCGTTCCATGGACTACGGTACCTTCAGGCGCTCGATATAAGGGATAATAAATTAGCCATCTGCAGGCGGGAGTCTTCGAGGGACTGCTAAACTTGAGATCATTGACTCTATCGAAGAACCGAATAAGCGACATACAGCCGGGGACATTCCGACTTTTGCCGAATCTGAAGAACTTGAAACTGCATCACAACTTGCTCCAGTCATCTACCAGACACATTTGTGCAACTGACGGAGCTCGTCAGCCTTGACCTCGACTCGAATTTAATCCATACGACCTATCAGGGGTCGTTTTCTGCCCTCGTCAACCTAGAGAGCCTCTCATTGGCCAATAACAACATCGCGTCACTTCCAGCGTTCCTCTCGACCTTGGAAGAACTTGAGCAACTTCATTTAAGGGCAATCCGCTATACTGTGACTGCAGTCTCGAGTTTCTGCGACGGTGGTACACCAGCGACCAAGGCGACGAATCACCGTTCAAGAAGTCCGGGGAGTGTTCGCAGCCTCTGAGGTTGGCGGGGCGGCGGCTGGCGACCCTAAAAACAGAGCAACTCTGCCGGACCATCGAGGACGTCTCGTAGTAGCTATACCGCTACCTCGGTGAGGGCGGCATTCAACCAGTGGAGGAAGACCGATACGAAGAGCCGACAACTACCTCGACGGAAGCAAGTACACAGTCCAGTTACGTAAACAACAGAGGCAACGACTATTACGTCATTACCCTATCGAACGGACACGCCTATAGATGCGTCCAGCACTGCAACACAGCCGAACGGTCTGGTAACGGAAGCAGGAAAAATGACAATGTCTCAAAATGAGCAGAACATTGTCGAGGGAATCTCAAAGGACGTTACTCGTGATGTAGATTCACCCACTCAAGCGAGAGAAATCAACTACGGAATCTCCTGATAATTCTGAACAAAGCCCATCAACCACACTCATAACAGAATCTCGGCAGTTGTGGACTTCTAAATCGAGCTCGACCCACCTGCTGAGGCTCTTAACCGACTCAACCAAACTGTTCACTCAAAGATCAGTGTCATTTACTGGAGAATCACTGGACGAAACGCACACGGGGCAGCTCACTGTCGAGAACGGTGTCAAAATCGGGCGAAGGAACCGGTTCCACGCTTTCACCCAACACTCAAAAGTGGGAAACAGTGAGCACAATGCTCGCCGCTGGAGCCGGAACCCCGACCCAAGTGGTTACTTCTAAGATGGACACAAAAGTACCAAGCTCAACGTCCAGAATTAGTAAAATTCCGGATTCCAAGGGGATCCGAATCTCCAACGGGACTGCATCAGGTGCAGGAGTTTATGAACAGGAGTTAAACATCACGAAAACGAGGAAAAAGCATCAATGGGCGTAGTAGTGACGCGAGGTACCCGGTACCGACCGCGGTCCCAAACCTGCTAATGATACCACTAATCCCGATATGGATTTTCCGAATTTTGATACTCGATTGAAGTCCCGTCACCGTGATATGTTTACTGAAAGCTTCGAGGGGCCGTCGTTTGAAGACATTTCCGCCTCTGACATGGTAACTGAGGGTAGCTATTCAGACGCTGTCACAACTACCATGGAAGGTTCCGAGGTAGCGACAACGCTGCCACAGGAACACTGTTTATGATGAGATTTTACAGTCAGATGCGGTACAGACGGCCCTAGTCGGCGAGTCGGTCACCCTGAATGTCCGATGAATATACTCGCTCCCTTCGTCGACTACCTGTCTAACTACGACACGAAGTGGCTGTCGCCCTCAGGACAATGGATCGAACGCCACGCGCATCGCTTCTCTTTCACCGAATCCGGTGGGCTATCGATATCGAACGCGAAGACGTCGGACCATGGTACCTACCGGTGCGTCAGGGCGCAGTCGGTGGGCGTCCCTGTTGTTTTGTCCGTGCGACTCCGCGTGTCCTGCCCGTGCCAACAAATACCCAAAATGACTTACCGACATTTCACGAAGGAGCCCCTGGTTACAACGTCGGTTTCACCGACTCCGACGACGTCGTCAAAATAAACAACACACTAAGTGAGGTCAAAAGTAATGGGATAGATGACAAAGATAATGGGTCGTGTAACCATATGCCGATCGCTGTGGCCGTTTTAATCACATTCCAAGTGACTGTCGCGTTGTGCGTTATAACTTTCTGTGCGTTTCTGAGTTGGAGGTCGTCGCGAAAATCGAAAACCGACGGCAGGCCGCGTCCGGAGTCAATTCTCGAGCGACCGAGACCCTTGTCTGGGGTTAACTTTTACGACCACGGCGAAACGCCGAGCGCCACCCGATCGCGAGCCGTGATACCGACGATCGTCTACGAGTCTACGGGAGACGAGAAACCCGAAGAGTCGGCCGAGAACAACTCGGAGTCCGACTCGGCTCTGTCCTCGTCGGGGTCCCAGCGTAACAGCGCAGTCGGTGGCGGTGAGGTGTACATTAACGCCGGTCACAGCAGTCTCCGTCGGGACACTGAAACGTACGCCGACCTAGACCCCGAACTCCCGAAGCAGACACGACACCTACAGTTCGTTGCACTTGGAACATGAGGACTCGGAATGACATCCATCCACAGTCAGGGTAACCCTGGCACAGAGTACTGATAAGGTTGAGGTGGCAGGTTACATGATCTCCACGATGTAAATCTGTTTTGCGTGAGACTCAATCTACAAGAATGAAATGTACGTAGCCTCGAGGTCTATGGAAGTTGATTGAGTGAAACATTTCTGCAAGCCGAGAACGATAGGTTTGGTTGGAAGGAACCGATGTGGAGACATTATGGATCTATGTAATTGATTTACGAGAGATGTACATTTTTAACGGGCAAACTACGATCAATTAGGTAAATAATTGCATTTTAGGTACAAAGGTTTCCATGCACTAGAGTAGGCCAAAGGTGGAAAAGAAAGAAAACCAATATGGCACTTTAGCTGCCAACCAATAGCGTATGCTGTGGATGCTAGATGTAACGGTGAGCCCTGTTTCGTTGATATGGTATACTGTCAGTGATGACAAACTTTCTGTCAGACCCCAAATTCGATGGTAGTGAGGGCAGTAGTGGCATTCAGGCTTTTGCTGTCCCATCAAGGGTCAACTTAGGACTGGACCATTGACTGGACAACTCCGTCGTCTGTCGTAATGGAATGTACTGATGTATGTTTGATGGCGGTCCCTGAGAAGGATGTGAATGGAACACCGGACGCCCCTTTGAGTGCCGAAGAGGCGTACGCGAGGGGTCCAGGGGAGCTCTGATGTACCAAAAAAAGAAAAGAAAAGAAAAACCTGTCTCATTAGACAATAGTGCAAGAGTCCAGTTTTCACCGCTATCGATCCACGATGGTCTGGGCCAGGTTGAGGGTTTCTATATGGTTGTATGACCAGGTAACGCTTCCTTAAAAGAGAACATATCAAAACCCTACATCCCAACCTTGGAGGTTCTAACATGCTGCCCTTGTTGAGATATTTCAATATTACTTTCGGGAATTTATGACAGAGCAGATGTGTGTATCTACTTAGTTTCGTGGGAATCCGATAAACTGGCGGGTCATTTGGCGCGACCCACCCTGGTCTCTCTGATTTATTCCCGATTGTTTCTGGAGGTGGGACAGGGTTGTACATTAGCTCCCACGTTTCGACACATGCTTGCTTGATGGCCGGGCGATTGGAAACGGCAGATGGGTGCGGCTAGGTCCCTCGAGTGGGCGAGTTCGCGAGTGAGTGGATGGGGGAGCACACAAAATCATCGTGATCTTTAAATGTACTTGTGTACTAGATGCATTGCTCTTCCCTACCCAGAAATTGAGAAGGGTAAATTGAAGAATGGTAGAGTGGTATTAGTGACACTCTACAACCAAAATATTCCGGGTTCGAATACCAGTTCCTGGGTGGCTGTACTTGCGGTGGTCGAAGTCTTGGTCTTCACTTCAATGGTTCCGCTGTGATGCAGTGGATTTTCTAGGGTTATTGGGGTTTGCTACGGGATATTTGCAATAAGCCTTGTCTGTCGGCTGTGTTGTGAGCAGTAACGTTGAACTTGGAACTTCCAATCCTCCAGGTACCAAGAAAGTGGTCGGGTCCTGGAGTTCACTGATAGTCCTTTTGAATGGGGACTTGAAACGGCGGACCCGGAAGCAGGTTGGGATTGTCTACACCCCTGCTTTGATATCATCTGAGCACAGGTCGAGAAGATGATGCGAGTTATCGCCGGTGCTCATCTACGATCAATACGGCCAGGGTTCCTAGATGAGCCTTAATAAGCTTCCTGAACCCCTAGAAATCAAATGGAAGGCAAGTTGCTAAAACTGTAGTGAGATATATTAGCAGTTGCTTCCATTACCGACAGCAAGAATTAGGAACGGATACACTTCAAACAGTGTCAGGAAGTACACTTTTCTAAACAAAATTTGACATCACTTTTGAGATGAGTTTGTAAGCTAAATGAGGGACTGTACAGGCGGGAAGTTGACCGTTTTCCAGCCCTGCATGATCACCTTTAAACCATGAAAAGAATATTAAGTAACCTGGGTCGCTCCAATTGTTAGCACCCATAATTCAAAACTGGCTCAACAGTCTCTGTGAAGACGTCGGATCTGGAACAGTACTCCCGAAGCAGGCATGACACCTACAGTCTGTTGCACCTGGAACATGAGGACTCGGAATGACAGCCATCCATAGACAGGGTAACCCTGGCACAGAGTGCTGATAAGGTTGATGTGACGGTCACATCTTCTCCACGATGTAAATCTGTTTTTTCGTGAGAATCAATCTACAAGGATGGAGTGTAGGTAGCCTCGACGTCTCTGTGAAGACGTTGCCAAATAGTTTGGTTTTCTTTCTTTTCAAAGAATCTAAGTAAGGGCCTTTAAGAAGGTCTCAGGTCGTATAATGTTCAGGTTCTGACCTACTGTCCGCGTAGTACAGGCGGAGGGAGTATGTTATAGGGGAGGAGCGGGTTCTCAGCGTTTAAACTGTCCTATCAGGTCCGCGTGTCGACCTAAGGCGAGGTTGGTCACAAGCAATCCCTATCAGACGTGGGTGTCTTCGTGAAGGCTGTATTGGGACAGTCCTGGCCTCAGCGCCACGCAGCAAAACTCAAGCAAAAACTAAAAGGAAAAAATAAAATCTTTTTTTTTGTTATGTCCCCTTTTTCAGATCTGCGTGTCGATCCCCAAACACAAAAAAAGCCTGTGTGGATTCAGGCAATTCCTCTCAGCGTGGAGTCTCATTGGAAGGCTGTATGGACAGTCCGGCTTGGTGGCCATGCGCAGGGAAGCTCGAGCAATAATTCAGAAATAGACGAAAAAAGCAATTTCATTGATAATGAAAAGAACACATTCAAGATAAAATAATATGTTAGATTTATTCATTCATCATAGACAGTGTAGAATACAATACAGGACAGTGACCCTAAAATGGTTACACTCCTTCTTACCCAATCTCAGTTATATTAACATTAAATCAAATCACCTAGAAATCGAAAGAAGAAATCCAACAGGCACAAAAGGTGAACGTTTCAATGATGGGGAAATGTAAAGGAAAATGAAATGATACAAAAATTGGAATATCATGAAATTCTCTAAACAAATGTAGGATCAACAGATTGTTTTCAATGTGGTCAATATTTTTACCTGCGTGTTGGAATATAACGGCGAGTCATAATTACAGTACAACGACCGGGACTGGATTCAAAATGAGGTCCACACTCTGATATTAAGAAACTTTCAAACTGAGCCAGTGAAGCATTTATTGAGGGAAGTGGGGAAGTTGAAGGGGGTCTAAAACTATTCTCAGTCTGAGAGGTAGATTTCCTCAATCTGTGTTGGAACACGTCTAAGCAAACGCTGATAAACCTTGGAAGAATCGCAGGACAAAAACTACAAAAGAGCAAAAACAGCTTTTTAAGTCATTGTTTCTTCTGGGCAGCTTTAAACTCAAATCATTTTATGGCTACCAATACTCTTTTGCGAACATGCAAAAATTATTCTCCACAATGAAGGCTATAGTCGAAATGATTTGCAACAATGCTAGATCGATCTACTTTCAACCAGCCCAATTCTCCCCATTCAATCCTTACTGTAGGGGGTCAAATCTACATTCATTAATGTGTCATGTTCTGGCAGACATGCCACAGCGTGTGCCAAGGACCTTTAAGAAACCCTACAGGAGGTGGCTGATCCGATATCTTGCCCAATGCTCGAGAAATATCATGCCCAAATATATAAATGTAAAGTGAACCATACTGAGATATTTGATATACAAAAATGAACATGATGAAATAAAAAGGTAAAATCCAATACAGTGCTTTGGGGTTTTAGCGAGGAGAAATGCAAAACAAAAACATGTGAATGTCAAATTGTAAGAAAAATGAGAGTTTAAAACCAATTCCACCTTATCATTATATTGGTCCCTCACCACTTGTTTCTCAGGTACTTACACAGACTAGTGGTCATCATCGTTACATCTGCGATTTACCATTTAGCACATATAGGTTTACGGGCGAGTCTCTCCTAATAGGAGTGCATGAGAAGTTGATAACCTAATTCACATATATAGCGCTTAACTAATGACAGTCCCAACGCACTTGTCAAACCGTAATAATTATTATATAGGAAACCAGGAATTCTGTTGCGTTCTCTAGCGGCACCAAATCAGTGTGTATCATTACATTATGTCCTTTGGGAGGGGGGGGGGGGACTACCCATAGGCTGGCACATGACATGACTCAACGATCTTTTTACTAGACCCATAGTATGAAAGTAATACAACATCCAGTTAATATTGAGCGCCATTACTATGACAGTCTTGGAGTACTTGTCAATCCCTTATACATAGAACGCTAGGGTTATTTCATAACTATGTCCCTGGCAGGGGGGGGGGGGGGTACAGTTAGGGTTAACTAATCTGATTCCAAGAACCTGGTAGCGGGATAGGGGAAGGTTGGTGGGGAGAGGCAGGATGGATGCAGCCATGCATAGCCTCCTACAAACGAGTGAAGGGGAAGGGGTGGTAACATCTTTGGGGAAACCCCCCCCCCCCCCCGCTCAGCCGGACAGGGGGTTGACATCAGCAGAAGCAGTGGAATAACAGTAACGGATGACAGGCGATTCAAAACGCATTGCACAAATATGATCAAGGTCCGTCAAGGTGGTAGATTAAGTGGAATCATTTTTCTAGGGTCGTAAGAGAGAGGGGGGGAGGTCGGTCGGATGAGGTGGGCAAAGGTTTTTAACACAATGGGTTGTCTCAGTACAGAAACACATTTTCATGGACACAGTGCTTTCTACCTAGTAGATCCTGTTTGTGGGCGGGGAGTGTTTGAATCTAATAAATTGCAGTTTAGTTTCGGTAGCAGTTTTTTCTCTCACCCATATCACTTGACCTTGTAACAGGAATTATTAGCTTGCTGAAACGATCACACAAAAACCAAAATCCCAAAAGGAAGTAATAGGCTCATCGCACATCCATAAATTTGTGATCTTAATCTATGGTGGTATCCCACATGATGCCCGACATTACATACAAGGATGCCATGTGTTATCTAGTGCAATCCCCCAGCAGAAATAATGGTTGGGAATTCACAAGGGCGGATAATTACATGTACACCGATGCATTAAGCTATATTCCCTGGAGAGTTATGCCACTCATGGTAATCTCCTGGGAAACTCCCCTTAGGTGCAACCAATATAAGCCACAAGCCTTATAGGTTAACTCAAAGGGTGAAGTGAAACAATCAGATAAAACACCTGCCTGAGGGTACAACATGACTCGAATTCACAACATACTGGGTCACGAGTGACGCCTTGACCAATTGGCCAGGGAGCACCACAGCCAATCACAATAACAGGAGAGATGCCAAACCAACGCATGTCAGTAGTCAGAAGGAAACTGGGTAATTTGCAGAATGATTCACCCTACCTGGTCAGCCATGGGAGGGCCGTTAAAGAGGATACCTCCTGACGACCTAGCCATTAGGGTCACTGACCACCCTCCCATCAGATAACTAAACATGAGCAAGAAAGTGACCCCCCTCCCTCAATCAACCATAGTCATGAGGAACTGGGTACTTGGCTGAGCTTGCTACACTGGCTGCCTGGTCGCCTGGGTAGAACCTTCTAGGAGGATACCCTCCTGGCGATATAGCCATCAGGATCAAAGTAGATAGTAGCTCCAGCATCATCTACTCTTCTATGCAAGCCTAACAGAGCTAAACATAGCAAGAAAGTGAGCCCCCTCCCTCCATCAACCATAGCCCATGAGGAACTGGTAGGTACTTTTGCTGAGCTGCCTCACGAGCTGCCTGAGTCTCCAGGGTCGAACCTTCTAAGGGGATACCCTGGGCAACCTAGCATCAGGATCAAAGAGAGCTACAGCCAACATCACCCTCTCCATAAGCCTAAGAGATGACCCAAACATAGCATGAAAGGGAGCAACCTCCCTCCATCGACTATAGTCATGAGGAACTGGCTACTTTTGCTGAGCTGCTCACTGGTGCCTGATCGCCATGGTAGAGAAAATTCTGGGAGGATACCCTCCTGGCGAAAGAAGCCAATCAGGCTCAAAGTAGCTACAACAACATCTACCCTCTCCATAAGCGTGAGAGATGAACTAAACATGGCATGAGGAGTGACCCCCCCTCTCTCCAGCAACCAATAGTCATAGGGAACTGGGGTACTGTTATGAGATGCTCACCAGCTGCCTGGTCCACCATGGTAGAACCTTCTATGAGGATACCCTCCTGGCGACATAGCCATCAGGAAATCAAAGTAGCTACAGCCACATCTACCATCTCAATAAGCCTGAGAGGTGACCTAAACATGCATGAGAGTGACCCCCCTCTCTCAGAACCATGAGCCATGAGGAAAATGGGTTACTTTTCTGAGCGGCTCCACCAGCTGCCTTGTCTCCATGTAGAAACCTTACAAGGGGATTACCCACCTGGAAACATAGCTATCAGGATCAGAGTAGCTACCGCATCATCTACTCTCTATGCATAGCCTAACAATGACCTAAACATAGCACGAAAGTGAGCTCCCCTCTACCATAAACCACAGCCATGATTGAACTGGGGGTACTTTTGCTGAGCTGCTCACTGGCTGCCTGTGTCGCCATGGTAGAACCTTCTAGGAGGTACTCTCCTGGCGGGACATAGCCATCAGGATCAAAGTAGCTACAGACATCATCTACTCTCTACGCAAGCCTAACAATGACCTAAACATGGACATGAGAGTGACCCACCCTCCAGGCCATCAACCACAGTCATGAGGGAATGGGTACTTTTGCTGAGCTGCTCACTGGTGCCTGATCGCCATGTGGTAGAACCTTCCAAGGGATACCACCTGGCAACATACCTGTCAGGGATCAAAGTCGATTAGAGCATCATCTCACCCTCTCCGTAAGCCTTAAGAGATTACTTAAATCATAGCATGACAGTGGAGCCCCGTTTCTCCATCAACCATAGTCATGAGGAACTGGGTACTTTTGCCGAGTGCTCACCGCTGCCTGATCGCCATGGTGAAAAGAAACCTTCTAGGAGCTACCCTCCTGGCGACTAGCCATCAGGATCAAAGTAGCTACAACAACATCTACCCTCTCCATAAGGCCTAAGAGACGACCTAACATAGCATGAGAGTGACCCCCATCCTCCAGCAACATAGGTGCATCTTAAGAAACTGGGAAACTTCTGCTGAGCGCTTCACCAGCTGCCTGGTCACCATGGTAGAACCTTCTAGGAGGTATGGGGATTCAGGGATGATCCTACTCCCCCTCTCTATCATGGTGGAACAATCTTGGAGGATACCATCTGGAGGACAAAGCCACTGGACAGCTACCTCTCCTCTATCAGCCAAAAAGCTGACCCAAAACACAGGTACAGACCAGCCATTCCATAGCCTGCCGGCTGGGGGTCAGAATGTACTTTCACTGAGTGCCCGCTCTCTCCCCTCTGCCGTGTGTGTTAGCCACGTAGAACCGGTGAGGGGTGAGAGGATACCCTTTTGACGACATAGCCATCAGGACGAGAGCAGCTACAGTAGGAAACAACCATCTCCCATCCGCTGGGGGGCACACAAACACAGGCATTGAACAAGGCCGACCAACAGCACCAAGTGTCAGAATGAGGTCATTCGGTAGGTAGGCCGACAGAACCGATTCATGGAAATAAATGTGGCCTAAATTTGAATACAGGCAGAAAACTTCTGGCATTCTATCCAAAAAACTTTGAGTTGAATTTTTGTTCCAATGTATCTATGGCTGAAAAAAATTACACTGGATGGTAACATGCCAATTGCCGGACCCTTGTTTTTTTGCTGCACCAGTCTCTCTCAGGCTGAGCACCACAGTGAAAAAGCAACAGGTTCAAAGTGTTGTTCAAGTCTTCTTTCAGAGCCGTACATCTCACAGCTGTGCTAGCACTTGGTTACGATGGGAAAGCTGAATGATGGGGTTAACACCTGAATGGTTAGGCTGGTGCTCTCATGGTGTGTGAGCCGTATGCAAACCTTCCGTTAGTTGCTTTTACAATCAGCCACTTCAAGACATTTAAATGCTATGGTGACTTTTTTTTAACAGGGAATAAACAAAATTTCAGCCTGTGTTTCTGGAGGGCAGGCGAAGGGGACTTGAAAAACCAGTGGGGCGGGGAATCATTTGTGGCAAACCCCCAGCTGGGTTCCCGGTACGCGGAGGACAATCTCGTGGACTGTCCAGCTATACTAGTTACTCGTTGAAAATGCAAGTCTCGGCATTGCTAGGCCGTTACAATGAGACACATCCCAACTACCAGTTCGGGGCAACATTTACTACTACCCATAGGCAAAGTCAGGCTATACCAGATCCCCCCTCTCCTCCTATGTCCCCCTCCTCCCTTACCACCATGGGGGGGGGGGGTTGGGTAAAACAATGAACAAGTGCATAAGGTGAATGCCAAAGTGAGCTGAAATTGACATTACTATCATTCCAATTTCACTTGAGGATAAAAAACCTTTTCACAGAGGGGGGTGGGTCAAAACTTGTCAACAGCCCCAATAAAATTACAATATTACAACCACCACAAACTCACAAAATATTAATGATTTACAATATTGTTATATACAAGGAAGAAAACAGGATGTTTATACAATAAGGCCTCCAAAATATTCTGAGGGCCAGAAACACAACAATGCAGTTGAGGTATTACTTTGAAAATGAAGCAGAAGCAGAAGAAACAACAGCTAGATAAATTATCCTAAAACATTACAAGGAAAAATATTTTGTTTCCCAACAAACGGTGAATCAGTCTATTTTTGGTTAAGAGTATAGCGACATCAGTAGTAACATTTTATAGGTTAGGTTTTTCAAATTCTTATTTACAAGTAATCAGTATAGTTGCAATAAACTATACAGACCTTCTAGTGTTGAGTGGAGGGGACAAAGGGGAACTCCAAGCGGGATGGAGATTGGCGACTTCACAAAGAGCTGCATGTCGAAGGCTGACCAAAACCAATGTTTATTGACAGTTGAGCAAATTAGTCAGAGTCGTAGTAAGAAATACAGCATTGGTGATGAGGGGTAATCAGAGGCCATCTGGAGAAGCGAGGGCTTGGGGGAGGGGGAGGGGGGGGGGGCACTGAATATGGATAAGTCAGAAGGAATATTAGCGAGGAACCCTCAAAGCAACCATCCCAGGCAGACGTCAAACCCTCCTTTGTAAACTCGACAAAACCCCACATTTGTATGAGGTTCTGCTTGGTCAGAGGTCAAAGCACATCCGGTTCACAGTGCCTGCGCAGTTAGTTAGGGTCCCCCCCCCCCCCCCAAGGGCCCATGGGATGATGTCCACAAGCTACCCAAAGTTGGTAGCACAAAAACGTTTTCCAGGGGGGACAAGGACAGACATCAAATCAGTTGACATCACTAACAAACGGATTCTGATGACTCCACTATACGAAAAAGTTGTCAAAAAATTCCTGGTTTGTAACAGGGAGTTCTGGTGTGTCTTTGACGGGGTTCTTGACAGGCCTATCTTTGTCAGACGGGGGTACTGACATGGCTAAGTCAGGCAGTGACAGATTGAAAGTGAAACCTGGATGACAACTCGCCAAACCAAGATCTGACCCAGCACAAATCAAGTTGTTTGAACCTTGTCAATTATTTTAGTGTTCAATATTTTTGTTTTGGACCAGGGCAATGGAGATATGGACCTGCTGAAAGGTGTATGAAGAGTACAGGGCAGCCCTGATGAGCGGAGACCTTGTTGAGGCTATGTGCGGACAGACTGATGGATAGGGGTGTTCATGGGTGATCAACCCCGTTTCACCCCAGATCAGTGGTTTAACCCGACCCAGGGTGGAGAAAGCAACGAGCAGCAACTAGGAATGGATGACACACAAGAAGTACTGAAATGATTCAGGGTTCTCAACACCAGTGTGAGACTTACCATGTAGGCAATGCCCTGTCGAAAAGTTATAGAAGTGCATGAAAATACCCAAAGAACAAAATAATTTTACCGGCATGGAGCAAAGCAATCATGGACCAAAATGTTGAACAGCTCTGATAACAAACCACAGTGAAGGACTGACTTTTTGGTTTGACGGTGATCGAGTCGAGGGCTTCAAAGGGGGCACCACAAGCTGTACGGGGTAGATCTTCACTCGAGAAGAACAGAGGCCTGAACGACGAGATGTTCAAACTCGATACGGAAGGGGACTTCCCGATGACCTGGGGAAGGGGAAGGCGAAGAAAGGAAGAAAACCTGATTATAACTTCAGTTAGCTGTATTGAACAATGGCCCTGGCTATCTCGAGAGTTCAATTGCTTGATTAAACAAAAGGTCAAACAAATGGCAACAAGACAAACAAAGAGTGAGGAGAAATAGACAAGGTTTCCCTCTATCGGATTAACGGGTCATTCTATTTCCAAATTTCCCATGTCCTAATCCGTTGAGATCTTTAGCAAATACAATACATCTTATCATCACGACATGAGAGAAGTGCTACCCATCCAACGGTTTCTACCAGTACCGTTTTGTAGACAAACAAGATTGAAGACCTAGTACGGGCAATACTAAACAATATCGTGCCTACGCTGGCTTGATGCTGCTATGTCGAAGGTAAACAATACGATGCAACCTTGTGCATGTTAGGTCTTTGCTATGTCATTTTTGGCATTAGTCACCCTACCTATAGCATAGAAGCCAAAATGTTCCCCAACCCCTGCTAAAAGGGCGATTGCACTCCTCGTGTTGATAATGCATGCACACATACTGGCAATTTTCACATCCAGGGTGTTCTAACAGAATTTGTTTAGCCAGATTCACTGGGATCAAAAGTTAGAGTAACACGACGAACTGCATGTGATGATATGATGTACCCATGCAAATGTAATTGCTTGTTCTTCAGTGTTAGCTCGCACTGTGGACAAATTCTCTCTTCGAATATTTACAAGCTTTGGGCTGCCATTGCCTATTCAGCTAATATAATAGATCATGGTAGACACATTATGTTGCTCTACCATGAGGAGATTAGAACCTTCTGCTCTTTGCCTACACATTGTCAATACATGCACCACCCCCAAGCGGTTGAGTCATTTCAGAGGAGGGTAATTCTATTCTCAGATACATGGTGCACCTTCCGTCACTCGATGAGTTACCATTTTTTTGAAAATTCCCCAGCTAGCTTTTTCATTAATTTTTTACATAATCCACAGTGAAATGCAAGGTCAGCTTTGTCATTGGCCATTTAGGGGCTCCTGCTAGAAGGGCATAAAGCATTTACTAAGAAGTTCAAATGTGACGTCAATGAGGCAGTTGTGGAGGTAACTGTGATGTTGGACAATAGTCGATGATGGCGTTGAAAGGGTCGATAAATTGCGGATGGACTACTCAACGAGTAGGTCGTTTCAGCAGAGTAATGCTTCCCCCTAGCTTTGGTGTTTGTTGGCAGTGGCCGGTCCCACTCACCTCCCTCTCCTGCAAAAACAACGACAAACAAATGAGAAGGGGGGCGGGTGAGTGTGGTGGGAGGGAGGGGGGTATTTACTGGTTGCATTATATTGTGAGGCAAAGTTTGTCATGACATTGAGGTGGATTAATTAACTCAGTCAGTAGAAGCTGTTTGACAGCAACATTATCAAAAACCCATTGGAGCTTGAGGGTAATCTTCAGCATGCTATTAGACAAGGCCAATGACTGTGATTGGGGACCCAGCATTGGAATGGCTGGTGCAGACTATCGGTGCATCCAGTGATTCAGGTCAAATATGAGTATCAGTGCGGTGTGTCTTAGTTAGTGCACCACTCCATCTCTTTCGCCTCCCGACTACCAGGTGCTAAATGGTGACCAGTACAGGTTGTGGTTGGCTACACCATGTATCTCGATCTGCTGTACACCCATGTCCCGTGGGGAGGGGGGGGGGGGGGGGGAATGGGCTATACCAGTGATGCGTGTAATATTGCAGAGTGTCTTTGAGCCCCCTGCTTCAAGGCTTGAGGAGCTATGGACAACAGGCTATCGCCCCCATTGTCTCGCCTGTTGCGCGCTCAGTGTTTCCATCTCATAGTCACCATGCAAACATTAACAACCAGGAATTTATGTGTTTGCTTTAAGATTTTTGGTATAGCATTTACACCCTACTAATCATGATCCATTTGCAAATTCGTAAGACTGATTATGGACAATGTCTACTGAAGAGTTAAGAAGTATAAGTTTTGTGGAAATGTGACTAAGATCGCCTAAATCTTAATGGCAAATTAGACCATATTCAACTTCCTATTGACGCAATTGCTCATTTCACATACCTCAGGACCACACTCTAATACATGGGAAATTCAACAACTCTTGAACATTTTGCATGAATGGAATAATTTAGACACACTCAATAACCACCCCAGTACTCGAGTCACTGTTAGGTTCACTTTTGGGGGAATAAACTAACAGGTAGACCATACCAATCAAGCTTCAGGAAAATCCAAACCAACTTTAACTTTTGGGAAACACCATGCCAAATAGACACACTAATTTGACCTCCAGTGTCCTCCACGCTATGTGAATAATACAATTCTATATAGTGAATATCACAAGAGTGCTCTATTCACCGAAAGAGTGGTGATGGAATGAAAAACAATCGAAGACGACAACTTGTGAATTTTGCATAAATTATGCAAATTAGACACTCAATTACGCATATTTGACTGCTGAAAATCTAATCATTCCATCTAACGACCTGAACAATAGATTACCCGCGAAATAAGCTAATTACCTTACTTAACTAGACCCGCCTGGCGGAGACCGCCAACATATATCCCACTTTGCATACCAGTTTCTATTTTTTTTTTTGCGCGTTGCAACTCCTTAATAAGCACATTTATTCAAGACTCAACCTTAAACCACATGACCACCCGACAGAGGTCAAATTGAGTGTCATAGGTCACACCCTGATGGTCAACCATCATTCCCAATGGAGCACCTGTCCAGCATTCAACAGATATTCAATTCTCGATACGGCGCAGAAACAATTTTTGACCCCTAAGTGACATTGAATGACCTTATTGACATGGCAGTTTTTATGAAAATGGTAACTCTCCATGTGCTACATCCACTCATAAGAGCAGTTTGCATTCTGATAACCACGCCAGTGCTATGGCCAAAAAAGTATTAAAATCAGTTTTTGACCCCTACGTTGACGTTTCATGACCTTCAATGACATGGCGGTTTTTATAAAAAACGTTACTCTCCATGTGATTGCATCCACTCCTAGAACGCCCTAATTGCATTCCAAGTTGAAAAACGCCTAATGTTATTGCAAAAAAGATAAAATTAACTTTGGCCCCGTGTAACTACCAAAGTATGGGTACGATCGAAGCGGGGATGTTTCCCCATAAAGCACACACAAAGGTCTATCAATATCCAAAAATAACCAGTTTCATTTTTGTTTTGGTCCCGGAACTCACTTAAATTAGCACATTTATTCAAGACCTCAACCTTAACCCACATACCACCCCGACAGAGGCCAAATTGCGGTCAGAGGTCACACACAGCAGGTCAACAATTATTGACAATGGTGAACCGTTCCAGCCTTCCAGATATTCAACAGGGTCCCTCGATTTATGGCCAAGAAAAAACAGTTTTTGACCCCTAAGTGACCTGAATTGACCTTTAATGAATGGCAGTTTTTATGAAAATTGTAACTCTCAATGTGATATCAAGCCACTCCTAGGAGCATTTTGCATTCTGATGAACATGCCCAGTGCTATAGTCAAAAAGTACTAAAATTCAGTTTGACCCTACGTGACCTTTGATGACCTTCCATGACATGGCGGTTTGTATAAAAATTGGACTCTCACATGTGATGCATCCACTCCAGGAAGCATATTGCATGCCAAGAACACGCCTAATGTGATCGCAAAAACTATTAAATTAAAACTTTGACCCCTTGTAATACCAAATAAGTGTCCGATCGAAGCGGGAGTTGGTCTACATCACTTAAGCACACAAAGGTCTATCACATATCCTAAAATACCAGTTTCTATTTTTTTGGCCCATTAAAACCTCCTTAAATAAGCACATTTATTCAGACTCAACCTTAACCACATGAACAACCGACAGAGGTCAAATTGAGGTCAAGAGGTCACACACATGCAGGTCAACAATTATTTGACACTGGTGAACCTTCCAGCCTTACAGATATTCACAATTCTCCGATTATGGCCAGAAAACCGTTTCTGACCCCTAATGACCTCGAATGACTTTAATGACATGGCAGGTTATATGAAAATTGTAACTCTCCATGTGATTAATCCAACTCCTAGGAGCATTTTGCATTCTGATAACATGCCCAGTGCTATAGTCAAAAAGTACTAAATCAGTTGTTAGCCCCTACGTGACCTTTGATGACCTTCAATGACATGGCGGTTTTTATAAAAATTGTTACTCTCCATGTGATGCATCCACGCCTAGAAGCATATTGAATTCCAATGAACACGCTAATGTTATTGCAAAAAGCTATTAAATAAACCTTTGACCCCTGTAACTACCCAAAGAAGTGTCCGATCGAAGCGGGAGTTGGTCTCCCCAATAAAGCACACAAAGTCTATCACTATCCAAAAAAACCAGTTTCTTTTTTTGCTCGCTAAACTCCTTAAATAAGCACATTTATTCAAGACTCAACCTTACCACAACTATGACAAACAGGACAAGGTCAAATGAGGTAAGAGGTCCACAAACATGCATGTCAACAATTATATCACAATGGTGAACCAAGTCCAGCCTTCACAGGTAATCAATTCTTGATTATGGCCAGAAAACAGTTTCTGAGCCCCTAAGTGGCCTTGAATGAAACTTCAATGACATGGCACAGTTTTCATGAAATTGTTACACTCTACATGTGATACATCCACTCCTAGCCTAGGAGCATTTTGCATTCTGTGGAACATGCCCATGCTATTGCCAAAAATGTATAAAATCAGATTTTTACCCCTACGTGACCTCTGATGACCTTCAATGACATGGCGTTTTGTATAAAAATTGTTACTCTCATGTGATGAATCAACTCCTAGAAGCATAGTGATTCCAATGAACCACCACAAATGTTATTGCGAATAAAGCTATTAAATTAAACTTTGCACCCTTGTAACGACAAAGGAAGAGTCCGACGAAGCGGGAGTGGTTTCCTCCATGAAGCACACAAAGGTCTATCACGTAATCCAAAAATAACCAGTTTTTTTTTTCTTTGCATGTAACTCCTCAATAAGAACATTCATTCAAGACTCAACCTTTAACCACATGGACCACCCGACAGAGGTCAAATTGAGGTCAGAGGCACACCAGGAGGTCAACAATTATATCACAATGGGAACCTTCCAGCCTTCACGAATATTCAGTTCTCCGATTATTGCCAGGAAAACAGTTTTTGACCCCTATGGCCTTGAATGACCATTGAATGACATGGCAGTTTTTATGAAAATTGTAACTCTCCATGTTGATACATCCCATCCTAGGAGCATTTTGCATTCGCAGAACATCTCCAGTCTATTGACCAAAAAATACTAAAATCAGTTTTTGCCCTACGTGACCTTTGTGACCTTCAATGACATGCGGTTTTTATAAAAATTGTACTCTCCATGTGATGCATCCCACCCTAGAAGCATATTGCATTTCCAATGAACACGGCCCAATTGTTATCACCCATAATTCAAACTGGCTCAACAGTCTCTGTGAAGACGGTCGGATCTGGACAGTACTCCGAAGCATGCATGCCACCTACAGTCTGTTGCACCTGGAACATGAGGACTCGTGAATGACACCATCCATAGCCAGGTACCCTGGCCATAGTGGCTGATAAGGTGAATGTGACGTCACATCTTCTCCACGAGTTAAATCTGTATTTTCGGAGAATCAATCTACAAGATGGAGTGTAGGTAGGCCCTCGACGTCCTCTGTAAGACGTGCAATTAGTTTTGTTGTTAACTTCTTTTCAAAGACATCTATTAAGTAGCCTTTAAGAAGGTCTCAGGTCTGTCTACTGTTCAGGTTCTGCCGATGTCCGCGTAGTACAGGCGGAGGGAGTAGCCTAGGTTAGGATCGGGTTCTTCAGCGTTTCACGGCCTTATCAGTCCGCGTGTCGACCCTAAGGCGAGTGGTCACAAGCAATCCTATCGACCGTTGTGGTGTTCTTCGTGGAGGCTGTATGGTCCATTCCGGCCTCAGCGGCAAGCGCAAGGCCAAAACTCAAGCATAACTTAAAAGGAAAACAAATCTTTTTTTTGTTAGGTCCCCTTCTCAGATCTGCTTGTTCGATCACAATCCCTGTGTGGATTCAGGAATTCCTATCACTGTGTGCGTCTCTTGGAAGCTGTATGCGACAGTCCCTGGCCTTGGTGGCATGCGCAGGGAAGCTCGAGCAATAAAATTCAGAATACGAAAAAAGCAATTCAGTTGATAATGAAAAGAACACATTCAAGATAAAATAATATGTTAGATTTATTCATTCATACATAGACCGTGTAGAATACATACAGACGCAGTGACCCCTAATTACACTCCTTCTTACCCCAATCTCCAGTTATTTACATTACATCAAATCAACCTTAAATACGAAGACCTCCAACATTCACAAACTGGTGAAAGTACTTACCAATGATGGGAAATGTAAAGAAATGAACATGATACAAAAATTGGAATATCATGAAATTCTCTAAACAAATGTAGATCAACAGAATGTTTCAATGTGGTCAATATTTTTACCTGCGTGGTTTGAATATAACTCGAGTCAACTTTACAGACAGTACAACGACCGGGACTAGGGATCAAAATGAGTCCACACCTCTGATATTCAGAACTTCAAACTGAGCCAGTGAGAAGCATTTATTGAGGGAAGTTGAAGGGGTCTAAACTTTCTCAGTCTGAAGGGAGATTTCCTCACTCTGGTGTTGCCAAAACGTCCTAAGCACCACGCTATAAACCTTGGAGAATCGCGGAAACTACAAAAGAGCAAACCGCTTTTAAGTCATTTTTTTTCTTCTGGCAGCTTTAAACTCAATCATTTATTGGCTTACTATACTCTTTTGGAACAATGCAAAAATTATTCTCCACAATGCAAGTGCTATAGTCGAATATTTTGCAACAATGCTAGATCGATCTAATTCACCCATCCATTTCTCCCTCAATCCTTACTTAGGGGGTCACTCTACCACTTAAATGGTCTGGTTTCTGCAACCATGCCACATGCCGTGTGCCAAGGACCTTTAAGAACCCTCCAGGAGGTGCGATCCGATCTCTGCCCAATGCGAGAAATATCATGCAATATATAAAGGTCCAGTTAACCCATATCTGAGATAATTGATATTACAAAATTAACATGATGATACAAAAGGTTTAAAAATCCATACAGTGCTTTGGTTTGCGAGAGAATGGGCAAAAACATTTGAATGTCAAACTTTGTTAAAAAAATAGAGTTAAAACCAATTCACATTCTCATTATATTGGTGCCTTCACCACTTGTTTCTCATGTACTTACACAGACTAGTGGTCAATCATGGTTACAAAATCTGCGATTTCACCATTTAGCACATATATGTTTTCATCATCCGGCGCGGTTCCTCTCGTCTCCCCTAATAGGAGGGGCATGAATAAGTTTATACCTAATTCACATATAGGCTTAACTCTGACATCCCAACGCCTTGTCAAACCAGTATAAATATAGGAACAGGAATCTGTTGTTTCTCTAGAGGCACCAAATCAGTGTGTCTTTCATTATGTCCTTTGGGAGGGGGGATGGGGACTTACACCATCGGGCTGCAACATGGCCTGACTCTATCTTTTTACAGACCTATATGAAAGTAATACACATCCTAGTTCATATTTAGCGCATTACTACTGACAGTCTTGGCTTACTTGTCCATCCTTATTACATAGGAACTCTATTTTATTTCATAACTATTCCCTGAGGGGGGGGGGGGTACATTTAACTAATTTGATTCCAAAAGAACCTGGTCGCTGGATCGTGGAAGGTTTGGTGGGAGAGGAGGATGGAAAGCCATGCATAGCCTCCTACAAACGAGTGAAGGGGCAGGGTAAATTTTGTGGAACCCCCCCCCCCCCCTCTCAGCCTACAGGGTTGACATCAGCAGAAGAGTGGAATACAGTACACACGGATGACAGGCGGATTCAAACCGCATTGCACAATATTTATCACGGTCCGTCAAGGTGAGTGATTAAGTGAATCATTCTTTCTAGGGGTCGGTAAGAAGAGAGGGGAGGAGGCATGTAGGATGAAGGTGGGAAAGTTTTTTAACACAGGTTGGTCCTCATACAGGACACCACATTTTCATGACACAGTTCTACCTAGTAGATCCCTGGTTTGTGGGCGGGGAGTGTTTGAATCTAATAAATTGCAGTTTAGTTTCTGGTAGCAGTTTTTTTCCTCCTCCCCACATCCTTGAACCTGTACAGGAATTATTAGCTTTGCTGAAACTTCCACAACCCAAACATCAAGTACAGTAATAGGCTCAATTCGTCCACACATCAATAAATTTGTGATTCTTAATCTATTGGTTGTATCCCAATGATGCGACTACAATTGATCATGTGGTTTATCTAGTGCCCTCCCCCAGAAATATTGGTTTGGGAATCACAAGGGAGGAATACTTACATGTACCACCATAAGCATTAAGCTATATTCACCTGGATAGTTTTTGCCACATCATGGTATCTCCTGGGGCAACTTCCCTTATTTCAACCACATATGCACAACGCCTTTATAGGTTACCTCAAGGGGTGAAGTGAAACAATCGAAGATAAAAACCCTGCCTGAGGTACAACACTGGACTCGAATTCACACCCGGGTCCACTAGCTCGCACGCCTTGACCAATTGGGCCAGGAGCACCACAGCGACTCAAAATAACATGAGAGATGCCAAACCAACCGCATACTTCAGTATCACAAGGAACCTGGGTCATTTTGCAGAGCTGATCAACCTACCTGTCGCCCAGGGGTAGGGCCTTTTAAAGAGGATACCCCTCCTACGACCCTACCTTAGGGTCACTGAAACCAACCCTCCATCAGATAAACCAAACATAGCACGAAAGTGACCCACCTCCATCCATCACCCCATAAGTCATGAGAACTGTGTACTTTTGCTGAGCGGCTCACTGGGCTGCCTGGTCGCCTTGGTAGAACCTCTAGGAGGATACCCTCCTGGCGATATCGCCATCAGATCAAGTAGCTACAAGCATCATCTACTCTCTATGCAAGCCTACAGAATGACCTAAACCATATCAAGAAGTGAAGCCCACTCCCTCCATCACCATAGCCATGATGAACTGGGTACTTTTGCCTGAGGCTGCTCACTAGCTGCCTGGTCTCCTGGTAGAACCTTTTTTCTAAGGGGATACCCACCACCACCTGTCAACATAGCTATCAGTCAACGTATTCTAACAGCAACCATCGACCCCTCCATAAGCCTAAGAGATGACCTAAACCTAGCATAAAGTGAGCCACCTCCCTCCATCGACTATAGTCCTGAGTAACTGGCTACTTTTGCTGAGCTGCTCACTGGTGCCTGATCGCCATGGTAGAACCTTCTGGAGGATACCCTCCTGGCGACACGTAGCCATCATGATCAAAGAGTCTACAACAACAACATCTACCGTCTCCATAAGCCTGAGAGAGACCTAAACCTGATTGAGTAGTGACCCCCTCTCTCCAGCAACCATAGTCATAAGAACTAGGGGGTACTTTTACTGAGGCTCCTGCTCCCACTGCCTGGTCACCATGGTAGAACCTTCTAGGAGGATAACCCTCCTGCGACATAGCTCAGGTCAAAGTAGCTACACGCCACCTCTAAAATCTACCCTCTCCATAAGCCTTAGAGATGACCTAAACATGGCATGAGAGTGCACCCCTCTCTCCAGAACCATAGCCTGAGACCTGGGTACTTTTGCTGAGCTGCTCACCAGCTTTCTGGTCTCCATGGTATACCTTACAAGGGAACCCCCTGGCCACATAGCTAATCAGGATCCGAGTAGCTAACAGCATAATCTCCTCTCTATGAAGCCTCACATATTACCTAACATAGCCAGAAAGTTGAGCTCCCCTCTCTCCATCACCACAGCCATGATGAAACTGGTACTTTTGGCTGAGCTGCTCACACCGGCGCCTGTCGCCATGGTAGAACCTTCTAGGGAGGATACTCTCCCGGCGACATAGCCATCAGGATCAAAGTCAGCTACAGCTCATCTGACTCTCCTACGCACGCCTACAGATGGACCTAACATGAACATAGAGTGACGCCCTCCCTCCATCACCACAAGTCATGAGGAAACTGTGTCCTTTTGCTGATCTGCTCACCGTGCTGCCTGATCCCATGGTAGAACCTTCCAAGGGGATACCCACCTGGCAACATAAATACCTATCAGGATCAAAGTAGCTAGAGCATCATCTATACCCTCTCCGTAATCCTATAGATTACTTAAACTAGCTGAAAGTGAGAGCCCCTTCTCTCCACAACCTAGTCATGAGAATAGGTAACTTTTGCCGAGCTGCTCACAGCCGCTGCCTGATCGCCATGGTAGAACCTTCTAGGAGCATACCCTCCCTGCGACATAGCAATCAGGATCAAAGTAGCTACAACAACAATCTACCCTCTCCATAAGCCAGAGACGACCTAAACATAGCATAAGAGTGACCCCCCTCCTCCAGCAACCCATAGTCATAAGAAACTGGGACTTCTGCTGAGCTTCTCACCAGCTGGCCTGGTCACCATGGTAGAACCTTCTAGGAGGTATGGGGATTCAGGGATGCATCCTACTCCCCCTCTCTTATCATGGTGGAACAATCTTGGAGGATACCCTCTGAGGCCAAAGCCACTGTACATCTACCTCTCCCTATCAGCCAAAAAGCGGCCCCACAACAACAGGTATCGACCAGCCATTCAGCGCCTTCCGGCTGGGGTCGAATGTTACTTTCACTGAGCTCCTCTCTCTCTTTCTCTCTTCCACTTCCCCTCTACTGCCTGTCGCCACGGTCAGCACCTCCGGTGAGAGGATACCCTTTTGACGACATAGCCATCAGACGAGAGCAGCTACAGTAATTAACATACCCATCTCCCTCAGCTGGGGGCAAACCAAACACAGGGCATTGGACAACCGACCACAGCACCAGTGTCAGTGATGGTCATTCTTTAGTATGGGGCCGACAGAACAGATTTCATGGAAATAAGTTGCCTACTGTGAATCAGGCATAAAGATTCTGGCATTCTATCCAAAAAACTTTGAGTTGAATTTTTGTTTCCAATTGTATCTATGTCTGAAAAAATTACATGGATGGTACATGCCAATTGCCTGACCCTTTTTTTTTTGCTGCCCCAGTCTCTCTCAGCTGAGCACCCCTGAAAAAGCCAACAGTTTTTCAAAGTGTTTTTCAAAGTCTTTTTCAATAGCCCGTCATCTCACAGCTGTGCTACCACTTGGTTACATGCGAAGCTTAATGATGGGTTAACACATGAATGGTAGGCTGTGCTCTCTGGTGTGTGGAGCAGTATGCCAAACCTTCCGTAGTTGCTTTTTTACAATCATCCCTTCCAAGACATGATTGCTATTTGACTTTTTTTTAACAGGGAATAAACAGAAATTCAGCTGTGTTTTTCTTCGGCGGGCAGTGAAGGGGGACTTGAAAAACCCATGGGGCGGGGAATCATTCTGTTGCCACCCCCAGCTGGGTCCCGGTAACTCGCGGAGGACAATCTCATGACGGTCCCACTATACTGTAATACTCTTTGGAAATGCAATGTCTCGCATTGCTAGGCCGTTACAATGAGACAGCACATCCCAACTACCAGTTCGGGCCATTTACCTACTCACCCATGGCAAAGTCCGGCCTATACCCAGATCCCCCCCTCTCCTCCCTATTTCCCGCCTCCCTTACCACCATGGGTGGGGGGTCCCACTGACAAGTGCATAAGGTGATGCCAAATGCAGCTGAAATTGACATTAATGCATTCCAATTTTCACTTGAGGATCAAACAACCCTTTTCAGCATAGGGGTTGGGAGTCAAACTTGTCAACATCCCCAATAAATTACTAATATTACAACCACCACAAACTCACAAATATTCTGATTTACATATTGGTACTATACAGAAGAAAAACAGGATGTTTAACAATAAGGCATCCAAAATTTCGTGAGGGCAGAACACACAATTCAGTTTGAGGTATTTACTTTGAAAATAGCAGAGAAGAAACAACAGCTAATCTAAATTATCCTAAACAGTAGCAAGAACATATTTTGCTTTCTCAACAAACTGTGACATCCGTTCTAATTTTTGGTATGCATAGTATAGCTGACATCAGTAACATTTTAGGTTCGGTTTTTTCAAATTCTTATTTTACAATAAGTTATGTTGCAATACACTATACAGACCTTCTAGGTTTAGTGGAGACCAAGGAACTCCAAGGCGCTGAGATTGCGACTCACAAAGAGCTGCCTGTCGAAAACGGCTGACACCAATGTTGATTGACAAGTTGAGACCAACTTAGTCAGAGTCGTAGTAAGAATTACCAGCATTGGTGAGAGGTATCAAGGCCATCTGGAGAAAGCGAGGGTGGGGTAAGGGGGAGGGGGGGGGGTGCACTGAATATGGATAAGTCAGAATGAATATTAGCGAACCCAAGAGCAACCATCCAGGAAAGGAAGTCCCACCCTCCTTTTGTATACGTCGGACAACCCCACAACTTTGTCTGATGTTCGCCTTGGTCAGAGGGCCAAGCACAGGCCCCTGTTCACCGTGCCTTCGCAGTTAGTTAGGAGTCCCCCCGCCTCCCCCCCCCCCCCCCCCGCCAGCAGGCCCCTGGATGATGTCCCAGCTCCCCAAAATGTTGGTAGCACAAAAACGTTTGCCAGGGAAAGTACAGACCTCACTCTTGACATCACTAACACCGGATCTGATGACTCCACTCTCACGAAAAGTTGTCAAAATTTCCTTTCCTGGTTTTGTAACAGGGCTGTTCTGTGGGGTGTTGGGGGGGGTCTTTGACGGGGTTCTTGCAGCCTATCTGTGTCAGACGGGTTACTGACATGCTAAGTCAGGGTCATGACAGCGTGCAACCCTGGCATGACAGACTCGCATACCAAGATCTGACCCAGCCACAAATCAGTTTTTGTTTGAACCCTGTCAACTTATTTTAGTGTTTGCAATATTTTGTTTGGACCAGGCAATGAGATACTGGAACCTTGTCTTGAAAGGTGTCTTGAAGAAGTTAACAGGCCGGCCCTGACTGATACCTTGTTGAGCTATGTGCGACAGCCCTGCTGATATGGGTGTTATGATCACCACCCCGTTTCACCCCGATCAGTGGTGTTTACACCCGGACCCAGGTGGAGAAAGCAACGACAGCAACTAGAAGGGATGACACACACAAGTACTGAAATGATTCAGGGGTTTCTCAACACCAGTGTGAGACTACCATGGTAGCCCATATGCCTTCGAAAGTTTAGAAGTGCCATGAAAATTCACCCAAAGAACAAAATAATTTATACCGGCCTGGAGCAAGCAATCATGGACCAAAATGTTGAACAGCTCCTGATAAGCAAACCACCTTGACGGACTGACCTTTTGGGTTTGACGGTGATCAGTCGGGGCTTCAAAGGGGGGCACACAGCTGTACGGGTGTAGCTCTTCACTCGGGCGAAGAACAGAGGCCTGACGACGAGATGGGTCAACCTCTGATACGGACGGGGCTTCCGATGACCTGGGGAAGTGGAAGGCGAGAACCTGTTTATCCTCCAGTTACTGTATTGAACCGATGGCCTGCTATCTGCGAGTCCTTGCTTGCTTCAAACAAGGTCATCAAAATGGCAGGCAACAAGACAAACAAAGATTAGGAGAAAGATAGAACAAGGTTTTTCCTTCCTCTCTATTCGGATACCGGTGGGTCAGTTATATTATCCAAATTTCCCATCGTCAATCCTTTTAGCTCTTTATCAAATACAATACATCTATTCATTCACGACGAGAGAAGGCTACCCATCCAAAGGTTTCTAACAGTAACCGTTTTGTAGCAACCGCATCTGAAGACACCTAGTTCCGCAATACACAATAGTCGTGCCTACGCTGGATTGATGCTGCTATGTCGAAGGTAAACAATACTTGCCAACCTGTTCATGGTTAGTGTCTTTGCTATGTCTATGTTTTGGTATCGTCGCCCCTCTCTATAGCCTAGAACGCCAAAATGTCCCCAACCCCTGCTAAAAGGCGATTGCAACTCCTCGTGTTTTATCATGCTACACACATATACTGGCATTTCACATCACCGGTTGGTTCTACTAGAATTTGTCTCCGCAGCTTCACTGGATCAAAAGTTAGAGTAACACGAACTTCATGTGCTGAGATATGCTACTCACAAATGTACTTGCTTGTTCTTCATGTAGCTAGCTCGCACTGGACAAATTCTCTCTTCGAATATTTACAAGCTTTTGGGCTGCCATTGCCTATTCAGCTAATCTAATAGCTCCATGTATACACTGTATGTTGCTCTCCTCCTGAGAGATAGAACCTTCCTTCTCTTTGACTACACACTGTCAATTACTGACACACCCCCCAGGTGAGTCTTTTCAGATTAGGGGTATACAATCTTCTCGTACATTTGGTGCACCCTTCAGTCACGTCTATGATTACCATTCTTTGAAATTGCCCACTAGCTTTTTTCATTAATTTTTTACATAATCCAAGTGAAATGAACAAGTTCAGCTTTGTCATTGGCCATTTAGGGGCTCGCTAGATGGCCATAAAGCATTCCTAAGACTCGTTCAAATTCCTGACGTCAATGATGGCACGTTGTGGAGGTAACTGTGATTTGTTTTTTTGACAATAGTCGATGATGGCGTTGAAAGGGTCGATAAATTGCGGATGGACTACTCACAGTAGGTCGTATTCCGCAGGAGAGTGCTTCCACACCCTAGCTTGGGTTGTTGCAGCGGCCGGGCCCACGCACCTCCTCTCCTGCAAAAAAACGAACAACAAATGAGAAGGGGGGCGGGGTGAGTGTGGTGGGGGAGGATGGGGGTGAATGACTGGTATGCATGATATTGTGGAGGCAAATGTTTGCATGACATTGAGTGGAATTAATTAACTCAGTCAGTAGAGCTGTTGACAGCAACACCTTAAAAACCCTTGGAGGCTTGGGGTATCTTTTCAGCCGTGCTATTGGACAAGGCAATTACTGTGATTGGGGGACCAGCATTGGAATGGCTGGTGGCAACTATCTGTGCGACCCTTGATTCCAGTCAAATAGATATCATTGCGGTGTGTCTTAGGTCGTGCACCACTCCATCTCTTTCGCCTCCCGACTACCAGGTGCTAAATGGGGACAGTAAGGTGGTGTTTTGCTAAACATGTGGATCTTCGATCTGCTGTACAACCCTTTCCTTGGGGGAGGGGGGGGGGGAATGGCTATACCAGTGATGCGGTAATAATTGCAGAGTGCTTTGGAGCCCCTGCTTCCAAGGCTGATGAGCTCGAACAAAAGGCGATCGCCCCCAGTGTCTCGCCTGTTGCGCGATCATTGTTTCCATCTAATAGTCCCCATGCAAACAGTTACAATATATGTGTTGCTTTAAGATTTTGGTATGCATTTAAAACCCTACTAATCAGTGACATTTTCAATTCGTAAGGACTGATTATGGACAATTTCTACTGAAGATTGAAGAAGTAAAAGTTTTGTGGAAATGTGACGAAGATACGCCTAATTATGCCAAATTAGACCCATATTACACTTCCTATTGACCCCTTTGCTCATTTCACATATCTCAGGACACACTTAATAACTGGGAATTCACACAACTTGAACATTTGCATGAATGGCATAATTAGACACACTGCATAACCCCCAGTTGACTCGAGTCAATGTTGTTCACATTTTTGGGGAATAAACTACGGGTAACATACCAATCAAGCGTTCAGGAATCAAACCACTTTGAATTTGGGAACCACCATGCAAATAGAACACTGAATGACCTCCAGTTTCCTCCACCCTATGTGAATAGTACAATTTTATATAGTGATTAATCACAGTTGCTCTATTCACAAAATGAGTGGTGATGTAATTAAAAAACTTCCGAGAATTGTGAATTTGCATAAATTAAATGGCAAATTACGACTCATTAGCCTATTTGACGCTGAAAATCTAATCATTCCATCTACAGCCTGACCTAACGCTAAACGAAAATAAGCTAAATTACCTTACGTAACTAGACACCGCCTGGCGGGCGAACCGCCAACAATATCCCCACCATTTGCCAATAACCAGTTTTCTATTTTTTTTTTGCCCGTTAAAACTCTCAATAAGCACATTATTTCAGTACTCAACTTCAACCACTACCACCCGAAGAGTTCAAATTGAGTCAGAGGTCACACACATGATGGTCCACAAATATATCACAATGAGAACTCTTCCAGCCTTCACAGATATTCATTCTCTGATACGGCCAGAAAACATTTTTTGACCCCTAAGTGACCTTGATGACCTTTAATGACATGCAGTTTTTTATGAAATTGTAACTCGTCATGTGATACATCCACTCCTAGGAGCCTTTTGCCCTTCTGATGAACATGCCCAGTTGTATTGCAAAGTACTAAAATCAGTTTGGACCCCTACGGGTCTGATGATACGTTACGTACGTGGATGAGTTTATGACGTGAACGTGGAGGTTTCTGTGTGCCTATCGTTTTAGTGAAGTGGTTGTTTGTGTTGACGTGAGAGTGAGGTTTTATTGTGAGTGGTGATTGATTGAGAACGGGGATGTGCGAGTGTCGGGTGTGGATGCTGGAACGTGACGTGAGTTCGTCGTGTGAAGGTGGTGGTGGAGTGGGGTTGGACGGTTGCGTTTGGTTACGTTGAGCGTTTTGGTGACCGCCCCCCATCTGTGCGTGTACGGACGTTGTGACGTTGCGTTGACGTGGGTGACGTGACTGTGGGAACGGTGACTGAAAGTACGTATTGACCCCTACGCGCGTGTGACGTGACTACGTGGTGTGAGTGACCTGATGAGTTAAGTTGTTTTCGTCGGTGTGTGGATTGAAAACGTGGGCGTGGTCTACGTTTTGCGATGGATGATTGATGACGTGCGACGTTGTCGTGTGACGGTGAGACGGTTGTGTTGTTGCGTGTGCAGTTTGACCTACGTTGACCCCCCCCCATTGATGGTTGGAGGGTTGACCCCTACGTGGTACTGGTGGTTACGGTAGTGTACCGTGGATTGGAGTGACCCTTTGATGGACCTTCAATGACGATGGCGTTTGCATAAAATGGTTACTCTCCATGTGATTCATCCACTCCTATAAGCATTTGCATTCCATGACTCCTGATGTTATTGGCGAAAAGCTATAAATTTAAATTTTGACCCCTGTAACTACCAAAGTAAAGTGCCGATCGAGCGGAGTTTGGTCTCTCCTTAAAGCACACAAGTCTATCACTATCCTAAAATAACCATTTTCTTTTTTTGGCCCGTAACTCCTTAAATAAAATAAGCACATTTATTCCGACTCAAAAACCTTTTAAAAACCACATAACAACCGACAGAGGTCAAATTGAGGTCAGGAGGTCACACACATGCAGTCAACAATATACAATGGTGAACTTCCCAGCCTTCACAGATATTCAATTCGCGATTATGGCCAGAAAACAGTTTTTGACCCCTAAGTGACCTCGAATGAACTTAATGCCAACTGGCAGTTTTTACGAAAATATGTACTCTCCTGTGATACATCCACGCCTAGGAGCATTTTTGCATTCTCTGATGAACATGCCCATTGCTAATGCCAAAAAGTAACTGATTATCAGTTTTTTAGAGGCCCTACGGACCTTTGATGACCTTCAATGACATGGGGTTTTTTAAATAAAAATTGTACTACTCTCCATGTGATGCATCCACTCCTAGTAACATATTGCATTCCAATGAACACGCTCTGTTATTGCAAAAAGCTATTAAATAAACCTTTGACCCCTTAACTACCAAAGTAAGTGTCTCCGATCGCGCGGGAGTTGTCATCCTCCATAAAGCACACAAAGGTCTATATCACCTATCCAAAAATACCCAGTTCTTTTTTTTCTGCTCGTAACCTCCTTAAATAAGCACATTTATCAAACTCAACCTTACCACATGACCACCGACAGAGGTCAAATTGAGGTCAGAGGTCCCACACATGAAGGTCACAAATTTCACAATGGAAACCTTCCAGCCTTCACGATTATTCAATTCCTCCGTAACGTCCAGAAACAGTTTTTTTTGACCCCAAGTGGACCTTGCATGACCTTTAAATGACATGGCAGTTTTATGAAAATTGTAACTACTCTCCCCATGTGATCCTCCACTTCCTCATAGCATTTTGCATTCTGATAACACTCCCAGTGCTATTGCCAAAAAATTTATTAAAATCCTTTTTTGACCCCTACGTGCCGGTTAATGACCTTCATTACATGCGTGTTTATAAAATTGTTACTTTCAAGTGATTCATCCACTCCTAGAAGCATATTGCCTTCCAATGAACACGCCTAATGTTATTGGCGAAACTATTAAATTAAACTTTGAACCCTTGAAACTCCAAAGTCTGTGCGTCCGATCGAAGAGCGGAAATAGGTTTCCTATAAAGCACACAAAGGTCTATCACTATCCAAAATCACCATTTCTATTTTTTTTGCCCGTAACTCTAAATTAGAGTCACCTTTATTCCAGACTCAACTTTCAACCACATTACCACCCGACGAGGTCAATTAAGGTCAGAGGTCACACACATGCAGTTCACATTTATATGACAATGGTGAACGTTCCAGCCTTCACAGTATTCAATTCTCCGATTTATGGCGCAGAAATCAATTTCTGACCCCTAGTGACCTCGAATGACCTGTAATATGACAGGGCAGTGTTTCTACTGAAAATTGGTAACAACTCTCCCATGTGAATACATCCACTCCTAGGAGCCTTTGCATTCTGATTAACATCCCATTGCTATTGCCAAAACGTACTCAAATCAGTTTTTGACCCTAGTGACCTTGAAATGACTTTAATGACATGGCAGTTTTTATGAAATTGTAACTCCCATGTGATACATCCCACTCCTAGAGGCATATTGCATTCTGATGACATGCCCAGTGCTATTGCCAAAAGTACTAAAATCAATTTTGACCCCTACGTGACCTGGATGACCTTCATGACATGGCGGTTTTTACTAAACTGTTCCTCTCCCATGTGATGCATCCACCCTAGAAGCAAATTGCATGCCAATGAACATGCCCAATGGTATTGCAAAAACTATTCACTTAAACTTTGACCCCTTGAACTAACTACCAAAGTAAGTGTCCGATCGAAGCGGGGTTGTCTACTGCCTTAAGCACACAAAGGTCTATCACTATCCAAACTAACCCCTTCGTTGTGAATGGGGCTACTTTACGAGGGCAACTTACCTCTGGACTTACTACAAATTGCAATTTTTTCGGCAAACGGCCGCTTCATTCAACACACCCTAATACATCGCCACTAAAAAGAGTTTAAGCACAGCCCGGAAACCGAACGGCAAGCCGTAACGTAGCTGGGAGGGTACGGGGCTGACAACTATCATTCCCACTATCACACCGAGGTCCCTCTTAGTGGGAGGACGCGGCCGGAGTGGTTCCAGAAGTTAAGTTGGCCCTCGTAAGTAGCCCCCCTTAACGAAGGGGGGTAACTTACTTCAGGGCACTTACCACCTTCTGGACTTACTACTAACAAACATTGCAGCCGCTCCCATCCCACCGCAAGGAAAGTGGGAAGCCGGGGATACGAATTAATCCAACTAGTATAAGACCACTCACCATAAGAAAGATGTCGAGTACCGGCCTCCTCATCAAACCAGACTACAGACATCCGAGCGGTGCACCATCTCCCGTCACAGGCGGATGTTCCCCGAAGCCAGCCACAAGCCCAACACAACAGCTCTAACGAGCGAGGCCGCGGTTGGGGAAGGGGAGAGGCACAAATCCGACGCTTACCAAGAGGCCATTTGACCCCCCCCGCGAGGGGCCACCAGACGCGTACCCGAACCGCGACCCCCGCTCGGGAGGAAAGCGTGGCCATGCGGATTCCACGCCGCAGGGGGTCCCGAAGCTAGGACGTATAGGTATTCTAGATTCCACTCGCAGCCTGTAGAAAATCCTCCAACGGCACACCTTTATAGAGCGCGAGGGAGGAGGCAACCCCCCCCCCCCCCCCCCCCGCCATCGAGAGCTCGCGGTTCGAGACGGACCACGCCCGTCGTCTCACCTGACATAACAGCGAGAGATCGTATCCCCGGAGGCGCGTGTATGAGGTCGCTGCTTGAAAACAAACCGATCCCGGAGGGGACGGTCGATCCAGGTTACCGAAGGGCCGAACGGACACACAAACCTCGTTCCCCCTCCACTTCCCCAAAGCAGCGATGAAAATCGGAGCCGGGAGATGATTGACCGACTGCGTCTTAGTGAGACACGACGGGTCCGGGACCCAGGCGAACCCTTAGGCTCGAAACGCATATGGCCGGGGAGGATAGACGGAGCAAGCAAGGCCCAACCACGGCGCCGAGCCGATGCCGCCGCAATACGTGAACGCTGTCTCACCACAGCTGCGGCAGCGAGCAGTCCGCTAAGCAGTTCCTGGGAATGCTCCGTAGTATCCGCAGGACCTCCCCCAGGCCCATGCCTGGAACTATAGTGCGAACACCCAGCACGATCCCAGACCGCTACGAAGGAGAAGTTCAAGTGCTTCGGAGAAGACACCGTTGACCCATTCCCGACCCGCTATGTATAGCCGCACATCGGAGCGGTACCCCCGATCGTGTTCATTTGCCGCCCTAAAGGGAACAAGTAGAGGAGGAAGTCGGCCACCTCCCCGACAGAGGACGCGGCCGGAAAAACCTGGCGATCCGCACACCCCCTCGGTACAATCCGCGTCGCGAATCACACAGCGAAGGGTGGAACCTCTCCGACCAGCGGCCGCCATCGCTGCAGCCTTCTTTCTCCGAAGCCCGCGACGCCTCGGATGGAATCCCTGAACAACACGCCACGCCCAGGCCCAGAGCCTCCGGATTGGAAGGCGCGGTCCCAACCCGGAAGCACCATGAATGTCCGAGAAGCCGGGGAGAAATCGCGTCGCCCCCGCCAGCAACGCCAGAAGGGGCCGGAACCACGCTCGGTCGGTCGCCAAAACGACGCTATCAGGGGAACCCCACACGGGCTGCCCTGCCCCAACCTTTCGCTAGCCCAACGGCGGGAAGCGTACGCAAATCGAGAAAGGCCCATACCATAGCCAGAACATCGACCACCCAGGCGCCCCTTGACGGGACTCGTGTGCAAAGAGAGGCAGCTTTGCGTTGCGAGGCGATGCGAACCAGTCCACCTCCGACGATGAAACGCTCGAACAACGCTTGCACACTCCGACGTGAAGAGAACCACTCTGTCGGAGCAGAGTGATCGCGAGAGCCCTGGTCCGCCTGGAGTTCTTTGACCCTGAAGGTGAAGGAACCCGCCTGAAAAACGCACCCCGTGCGTGCTGCACCACAGGAACAGATCCTAGGTCCCTGACCATAGACTTCCGCAATGCTCCCGCCCTGCTGGTTATGTAACATACTGTCGCTGTACTGTCGCAACGGACCAGTACGAAATGCCGCGCCACTCTCGGTTGCAAGGATTTCAAGGCGCGGACAACGCCACAACGTCGAGCAACAATTATGTGGTTTCCCCTAACTCCCTATCCCACACGTGATCCCACGCAACTCCACGAGGCGTCCGACGTGAGCAAAAGGTTGGGCTGGAAGGCGGGAACCGTAACCCCCCTGCATGCCGTTGTCCCTATTCAGCCACCACCGGATTATCGGGCCAGGTGTTGGCCTGCCACGGCACTGGCGTCGACAATCCCGAGACGGTGACGGGCGCAACACGCCAAGGTGGACTGGAGGGGGCGCATGTACCCACAACAGCCGTCACAAGGGGACCATGTCACTGGTTCGCCACTAACCGAAGAAACCAACCATCCACGCCCGCGCAGGCAGTGTTCTGCCCTGAAGCAGCCGAACTCGCTTGCAGTGCCTCCATCCCCCAGGGTGGGGGGGGGCCCACCCCGTCCGCTACTCGATCTGCGCAACCAGATAAACGATCCGTGGGGACGGTCGCAGTTCGGACTTGGCGAAGTTGCAGCCATCCCATGCTCCGCGCCAATCCAGAAACCATGCGGGTGCTCCTCTGAACCTCCGCCGCTGAGTCCCCCACGATTAAGCCCGTCGTCAGTAGTGAAGAACTGGACCCCCTGACGACGCAGTTGGGCCACCATGCCCTCGATACCCGTGTAAACACACGTGGGCGCCGTCGACACCCACACGGGAGACTGTAAAGTCCGGTAGAAGGAACGCGGTCTCGGAAGCATAGAAGAAGATCCTCCCGCCTGACGGGGATAATGCAAGTATGCATCCGCTAGGTCCACCAGACCGTCCTCAGAGACCCATCCTCAGGTTTTTTAAACTCCCGCTGGTGTTTCCATGCGGAGTGGGGTGGGCAGACGAAACGTTGAGATGACGCAGATTCAATATCGGCCGCCACGAACCGTCCCACTATGGCGTCATGAAGAAGAACGCCACAAACCGTGGCAATTCCTGTGGGAGTAGTGGAGTAATGGCCCCCTTGGCCAAAAATGGTTTCAACTCCCTCTCCAACGGCCGACCCTGGGAGAGGTCCCGCGGGACGTCGTAGCCCCGAAAACTCCCGTCCGCTTCACACAACCCTAACTCGGGGGAGGGCGCCGTAAACTACAGACGATACCCCTGGGAGAACGTGGCCAGGATTCACCTGTCGAGGTGACAAGTGGGCCCCCGCCCCGCAAAGTCCCGGAGACGACCCCCCATAGGTGGGGTCCGCCTGGGGGGTTCCGGACAGTGGGCCGGTAGTCACTTACCCACGGGCTGGCTGGAGGCATCGCCTACTCTGCCACGGCGGGAGAAGGACGCCCCCCTGGGCTTGCCGGGACGATTGGCCGGGTTCCCCTCCTGCTTACGGGGGTGGGGAAACCCTCGCCCTCCCGGGATGGGCCGAGACGCTGAGGTCTCGCCCCGAGCGCGGCGGCTCTTACCAGAAGACTGTCCTCTACGTGCAGACACGTCTGCCGTCTTCCAGTACGTTTCCCCCCGGGAATCTCCTGTTTCCAGGACCCGGGGAAAACACATCCAGAGGTCTGGGACCAAAATTGGGGCGCTCTGGAGTTCGCCGCGGCGAAGTCGGAGAGAGGTTTCAGTCCGGTAGGACACATCTCCGCCGCAAGCGTTGCCCTAACGGCAAAGCGGGCCAACTGACCGCAGGCCAGTCTAGTACCTGCCGACTGGACTCCTCCCATCAACCTCCCGCAAGAGGTGGCTGCCGACATCTTCACCCCTGGCGAACCACTCTCGACCGCTAAGAAAGCTGGAAGCCGAGAACCTTGATACCGAATCTCGCTGCACGGTCCAAAACCGAGATCGGTGTCTCGGTCCGCCTGGGTCCGATCCTTCAAACGGAAGGAAGACTTCCCCCTTCCGTGGCCGGGAGAACCGACGTCCTCCCCGACAGGACCAGCTTGTCCCACGCCTCCGGCGGCAGGGGAGGGAACGGAGAATGCAATTTCGTACTGTGGCCTGGGGTACTCGAATGAGGCTGTCCTCCCTTGTGGACCGCTCGACGGGGACGTCTCGGCCCCAGCCTGGAAAATCTGGAACACTTCCAGCGGCATCGGAAGAGTAGGAGCGGGCGGAGGCTGATCCCGGCGCTGGTCCAAACGTGCCCAGCCTGTCCGGATCCTGACCGTCGCGGCCTCCTGGGTCTTTGACAGCCAGGGAAAAAGCCAGAGCAGTACCGGCACCTGCCGCAGCGTATCTTCCTCAACGAGGCCTTAACGGTGGCTCTTTCCGTCAAACGAAGGGACCCTGGCCCGACGGCCCCCCCCTCCACGGAGGGGGCAGGAGAGTTCAGCCGCAAAGGAAGAAACAAAAGACGTAGCGCCCGACCCTGACCAACGGTCGCATGCGTGCACGTCGATCTCCGGCTTGAGGACCGGCGGGGGAAGTCCGACGTCTGTCTCCCTCGACGGCCCATCGCCCAACAACAGTGCGGAGACGTACGGGGAAGAACAACCGGACACTGAAAAACTTCCCGGCTCGCGGAGTGTCCGGTGTTTGTCGAGGGGGGGGAGTGGACCAGCGACCCCCCCGGTCCCCCCCGCGGCGAGAGGCTCTCACTTCGGTCGTGAACAGCCCTTGAGCCACACCGTCGTCAGGGACCTGAAGAGCTTCCAACGTGGAAGCTAATTGCCCGCCTGAAGCATCGCGCTTCTTCTAGCTTACGGGACGTACAGAGGGGGGTTGCTCCTTTTCCTCATCCGAGCAACGATTCAGGAGGAACTCTCGTTTTCTCTTCCCGTCGCACGGACGGGCCTTGCAGCCTGGGCGGGATGGGGAACAACAACTCCGACCCGTCCAAGTCTCTGACCGAATTTCCCAGCAATCGCCAGGGGGGTGGGCATCCCCGAAGAACCCATCGGGAAAACCGTCGTGCGAGGTTTGTTTTGGTCTGCGCCCAGGGGCAAGCGCCCCCCAAAACCCCGGTGGGGCGCCCCTGACGGTGCCCCTATCGGGACGACCGACGTGAGATCCCAACTGGGTGGCTCGCACTAACAGTGACTAACGTCACCGACGCCCCTGTTTGACGGCCGTCCCCTGAACACTTACCAGGGCCTGCGTACCGAACAATCGGAAGCCCGCCATAAACATATGGCTGTGGTGCTCAAGGAATCCCGTCCCCCACGGATGAACGTTCCCGTGACCCTGCGCCCCCGGCGCAGGGACGTGCCACCCCCTGTGCAGGGCCCAACTGGTCATGGTAGGTTGGCTGAAGGCCCGGAACCACGCGGAGGCCTGCCCTAACCCTGTTAGGGACATGGGACGACGGAAAGGGTGACGGCAGCGCCGACTAATCGTCTGCAAAACAAGCGGTCTCCGCGGGACTCCTCATTCCACCCAACCAGACGACGCAGCACGGCCGCCTGAGTGAGGGAGAAGGGATGGGGGGACTGAGACACCGAGGTGCCCAGAGGGATCGCAATTGTCCTGAAAAACCCTGTGGTGACGAGTTCTTTAAGCCCGTGCCCTTCAACGAAGTGACCGTCACCAACGGAGTCTCGGCCCCACGCAGGGCTCCTTCCCCCCATTACTGGCGGACCCAACAGGGAGCCAGCAGTGGGAGGGACGAAGGAAGACAGGACGCAAGTCCCGACGCGCCGAAGAACGGGGACCCGGAGGGATCCCCACCAAGCGTGGATTTTGGGCGCCGCACGCGCCGCCGACTCCCGCAGTAAAAACGGGATGACCTCTGATCCTTGCGGAGTGCGCTGGCTCCAGAACTTAACGTAATGCTCTTCATCTTACATAACTGACAAAGCAAACGAAACCTGAGTTAGTAAATCCGGTAGGTAACTCAAAAAACTAAGTAACTCTATCAATCGACAATGTACTCGAAATAGGTTAAAGGAGAACCCGGAGAGCACGCCCGAGGGTCCAACAATGACCCCCTGCGGCCCGACTCTGAAAATCAAAGTTGCAACTTGGACCCCCTAGGGCTTACCTTTACGAGCTCTGGGCAAACGGAAAACTGCACGAAAACGGTAAGGCCCACCCCCCCACTTACCCGAGGGGGGTGGGGAGGGAAAAGCAGGACCGGCCAGAGGGCCCCCTAGGAGAACCCAAAGACCACCCAAACCCCTGGTCTATACGGCCCCCATGCCACCAGGATGGACAAGCCCCCCGACGGGCGAAAATAAATCTGGCCGCCAAAGCTCTGGCGGTGAACTCACCGCTCAAAAGAGGGCTCATCTGAAGAGGAACAAGCTACCGGTCCATGACATGAAAGAAAATTTTTGCCCCTACCTACCACCAGCTAGTAGCCCGCAACAGCGGCAACATATGCGTGACATATTAATAAAAATAGGACTATATACCACAACAAATATGGCCCCCAAGCACCCGTAGCGAATGCTAAAAAGGGCGGAACGGAGTGCCCTATGATATCAAATAGGCAAACGGCCTGAGAGCCAGGTCTGAGTCGCCTGAGGGCCTAGTCCACACCGACAACGTGGAAACACACCCAAAGTCCCCGACCCGGAAACCCCATACCACCTTGTGTCAAAGTCCTAGTGCAAAGCTAACGATAGGCGACGGAGGTGGAACACCCGCTACGTACGAAATTTTTCTAGTGAGGGACAAAACACCCCCTCCGGAGCCCAAGGGGGCGGACAGAGCCCAGAAGGGCTCAAACGAACCGAACAAGATACTGGAAGGAATCACGCACCTAGCCCAAGCCGGCGGGGAGGGAGGGCGAAACCCCAGCCCCCCAACGGAAGAACGGTCGGCCGAACAAGCCCAAAACAAGACCCGGACAAACCAAGACCGCACTGGCCCGCTATCGAAATTAACGATCCCAAGATGGCAGGAATGAGTGATCTAATTACAGAAAATACACCCACAACCCCAAAAAGAATTATATCACCTATAGTGTTGGAATAGTGGCAGAAAGGCGTGAGGAAAGCAGAAACTCAACGAGATAACAATAGCCGTGTGTTTTGCTGTCAACACACACCGAAAAGAATATAGTGCACCCCGTACCGGGCTCCCAGCTAGTTTACGGCTGCGTTCGTACCGTGGCTGTTCTTACCTCTTTTTTAAGTGGTATAAGGGTGTGTTGACGCTCCGTTTGGCCGAAATTGCAATTTGTAGTAATTCCAAGGTCGTGCCCTGAAGTAAGTTAACCAGTTTCTATTTTTTTGGCCTATACCTCCTTAAATAAGCACATTAATTCCAGACTCAACCTTTAACCACATGACACCGGACAAGGTTCAAATTTGAGGTAGAGTCACCCATTCAGGTCAACAATTAATATGACAATGGTGAACCTTTCCAGCCTTCACAGATATTCATTCTCCGATTATGGCCATAAAACAGTTGTTGACCCCTAAGTGACCTCGAATGACCTTTAATACATGGCACTTCGACGAAAATTGGTAAACTCTCCTGTTACATCCCCTCCTATGAGCATTTTGCTTCTGATTGAACATGCCCAGTGCTATTGCCAAACGTACTGAAATCAGTTTTTAGCCCCTACGTGACCTTTGATGACCTTCCATGACATGGCGGTTTTTATAAAATTGTTACTCTCCATGTGGTGCATCCCCTCCTCGAAAGCTTTGCATTCCATGACACGCCTATGTTATTGCAAAAAGCTATTAAATAAAACTTTGACCCTTGTAACTACCAAAGTAAGTACCCGATCGAAGCGGGAGTTGGTCTCCTTCATAAACACACCAAGTTCTATCACATATCCAAAAATACCCAGTTTCTTTTTTTCTGCTCGAACTCCTTAAATAAGCACATTTATTCAGACTCACAACCTTTACCCCATACACCCACAGTCAACTTGAGGTCAGAGGTCACACACATGCAGGTCTACATTATATCACAATGGTGAACCTTCCAGCCTTCACAATAATCATTCTCGGATTAATGGCCAAGAAACAGTTTCTGACCCTAGTGACCTTGATGACGTCATACATGGCAGTTTTCAATGAAAAAATTGTAACTCGCCATGTGATACATCCACTCCTAGGAGCAATTTTGCATTCTGATGAACATGCCCCATGCTATTGCCAAAAATGTAATAAAATCCAGATTTTTACTCCTACGTGACCTCTGATGACCTTCATTGACAATGGCGGTTTTTTTATAAAAATTGTTACTACTCTCCATGTGATGCAATCACTCCTAGGAGCATTTAGCATTCCGATGAACAAGGCCCCATTTTGTTGCGAAAAGCTATTAAATTAAACTTTGTCCCCTTGTAACTACAAGTATGCGTCCGATCGCCGCGGGAGTTGGTTTTCACTCCATAACGCACACAAAGCCCTATCACGTATCCAAAAATACCAGTTTTTTTTTCTTTTGCCCCGTACCTCTCCTCAAATACGCACATTCATCTCAAGACTCAACCTTTACCACATGACCCACGCGACAGAGGTCAATTGAGGTCAGAGGTCACACACTGCAGTCAACAATTATATCCAATGGTGACCCTTCAAGCCTTCACCGATATTCAATTCCTCTGCTTATGGCCAGAAAAAGTTTTGACCCCCTAAGTGGCCTTGAATGACCTTGAATTGACATGGCAGTTTTTTATGAAAATTGTAACTCCTCCATTGTGATACATCCACGCCTAGGAGCATTTTTCATTCTGAAGAACATGTCCCAGGTATTGCCAAAAAATCCTAAATCAGTTTTTTTTAACCCCTAAGTGACCTTTTGATGCACCTTCATGCATGGCGGTTTTATAAAAAATTGTTACTCTCCGGTGATGCATCCACCTCCTAGAATCATATTGCATTCCACTGCAACGACGCCCATGTTTATGCGAAAAAGCTATTAAATTAAACTTTGACCCCTTGTAACTACCAAAGTCAATGCCGAGATCGAAGCGGGAGTTTGGTCTCCTCATAAAGCACCAAAGGTCATCCACATATCCAAAAATCACCAGTTTCTTTTTTTTTTACTTTCTCGCTCGTAACTCCTTAAATAAGCACATTATTCAAGACTCACCTTAACCACATGACCACCGCGACCAGGTCCAATTGAGGTCTGAGATCACACACATGCAGGTCCACATTACTATCACAATGGTGAACCTTCAAGCCTTCACAGGTATCAATTCTCCGATTATCGCCAAAACACAGTTTTTGACCCTTTTAGCTGACCCTCTGATGACCTTCATGACATGACATTTTTACGAAATTGTAACTCTCCATGTGATTAACATCCCCTCTAGGAGCATTTTGCATTCTGGAGAACACACCCAGTTCTAATTTGCCGAAAAGTACCACATAAGTTTTTGACCTCAATTGACCTAAATGACCTCGGATGACTGACCTGTTTTTTTAAATGTAACCCGACATGGGTTTACACCCTTCTGATATTAACCACTCAGGAAGGTCACTGGAAGTTGTTGCCGGAACACCTACTATATGGCAGTTATATGCCCATCAATGACACTTGAATGACCCCTTTGATGACATTATGGTTTTTATGGAAAAATGTTCTCCACCATGGACTTACAACCAACAAAACCTCCTGTCTGAAATTTCAACCACATTTGTCCCAAACAGCAATGTCACTGTAATTGTCTCCAAAAATTAGTTTTTTTGTTTTATAAGTGACCTTGAATGACCTTTGATGACATGTTCAGTTTTCTGAAAATGTTACTCTCGATGAGATGCACGCAGTCCATACCAGCCTTTGTATCCCAAGTAAGACTGCCGATCTATGCCAAAAGGTATCAACACAAACCCACCTTTGACCCCTTGTAACCTAGAACCGAGTGCCCGATTGAAGTTGGCGCGTTTTTTCGTCTATTCAGCACACAGAAGCTCTTCCACATATCCTACTGTGGACAAATTGAAGTGTAATTCTTTTGCCCTGTACTCGAAATAAGCACATTGCATTTCAACATTTGACCTTTGACCTTTGACCTCATTTTCAGGATGTTTGACCTTCTGATTCTAAAAAATCACCATGACAATCACTACGAACTCCTAACTGCACTTAATTTTGAATGAAAATTCAACCTCTGATATCTTCCACACACAAGGTCACATGGGGTCCAATTCTGGTTCATTTCGATCAGAAGGACCTTTGAGTCCGAAAATGGCCACGAAAATTGAATTCGGCCAAAACCATGGTAAAGGTCCACAAATCGAGGTCAAAGGTCACAACAGATGAGGGTCAACGAGTGAATCACAATGTGCACCTCCCAACCTCGGCAGCATTTGGTTCCAGTTACGGGCCAAAAAAACCTTTTGGGGACCCCGAATTGGACCTTTGATGACCCATTTTACGCTGAAAATCTAATCATTCCATCTACACTTCATATCCCGCCTCTAGTGCTCAAAACAAGTCACCATAGCACTATGTTTCACAATCCGTAATCTTGCACACGAGCCTAAACAATAAATTACATAAATGGGCTAATTCCTTACTTAATTAGTGACTTGCGTGCCAATCTAATCAGATCGTGATTCAACCCCAACCCCGATGCTACCCCTGAAAAGTTCGTCGCATTGCACTGCCGTTCGAAAGATATCCTGCTCACTAGGAGGAAGTGGTGACACCACACACCCACCACACACACACCGCACCACACACACACACCACGCACACACACACACGCAAACACACACGCACACACACACATACACACACACACACTCTAGTGACCACTAATCTCCTTCCTGAATTCATTCAGTCAGGCGCGACAATAAATTCACACATTATCATATTTATCAATTTAGAGAGGCAGATTGCATCTCCCACGTTTTCCTGTGCAAATTGTCGATTCTTCAATTAGATTTGTTTGACAGAACATCATCAACACGTGCTTTCATGCCATGAGAACTAGCCTTGCTCATCACCTAAACACTTTAGGTGGGGAAAGGGGGGTAGGAGAAAACCCACATAGAACAGGAATCATTATTTCACATATCCCAGTGCCTCTAACCCTAACCACCCAGAGCTTCTATGCTGGGCTTGGAAACCCTCTCCTGCATATTTCACACAAACCCCTGGTTCTTGAATCTGTGAGCTTATGATACTTACCCCCCTATGTGATTTTCACTCCACTCCCACGGCCATTGAACATCTGGGCATCTTTTACAGTAAGGGCCGGGCTGGCACCCCTATCGTTTTCTTATTTTTGCCAGTTAACGTTCAGTTCATGAGCATCCATGGCTGAGATTCATAGATTTTTCAATTGCTGAAATAGCCCAGCTGCTTTATTTGCATGCAGAATCTTGGCAGGAAGCATTTTTCTTCCGGCCTCGCTATCAGGTTAAGTTTATCCTTATTTTTGGATGAATTTTCTCGTCTCCCGCTCCATCCCGTTTTGCGTAAGAGTCCGTATTTACCTAAGCTTTTCCTAGCAGATGGAGTCCGTACTTCTTTCCCCTGTAGCCCACCACCACCAGAACGCGTGTGTGTGGGCCTCCTATTGTGTCAGGTTCCAGTAGGGCTGGGACTGGGGTTGTCCCAGGTGCTTTCCCTACCGAGCTTCTCTCTCCCCCCTTCTCCCCCCCCCCCCTCCCCTCCCGGGGTGGTAGAATACAATGCAACGACCTTGCCTGAACCGCCCCCATCCCATGCCATACGTACCATCTGAATATCTGACCTTGATCCTACTGGGTTTTTTTGTTCCTGTCCGTCTCGCTTGTATACCGCTGGTAGGGGGTCTCCTCTCTCTCACGCTCTCAAAACCGCAACCGCTGCAAGGTGAGGCAACGTCAAATTAATTCAAGATACGATCCACCCCACATGACACGGTTTCGATTTAGGCCTCTACATCTTCAAGAAAAGGAACTTGTTTGAGGTCCCCTAGCTAATATGTGATAGCGGTGTCAGTATAGCTGCAAGCATTTTCATCCAAGTGATTCTCGAAAAGAATGGCCTGCCATGTTGTTGGTGTCGCGTTTGCGAACTTTCAAGACTGTAGCTCATGTTTTTGCTCTTCATTTCAGGATGATTTCACTGATCATCTTAATGTGTGGGTGCAATATATATGCGATGATAGGTTGTGTTAGTATTGAGAAAACCTTTCTCGGTTGTTTCAAATAGGTTATTGTACAGAGTCAACTTCATCTCTTCAGCCTTTCAACTTCTGGTGTTGTATCATTAACATATAATCCAAAGTTGAGTTGGATACATGGTGGTCCATGGATTTTTGCACATATCACTATAACTGTAATATATTTTCTAGCATCCAGCCATCCAGATTCAAAAGTAATCACTATTGAAATCATTCTCTCAACTCCTTGAAATATATTGTTGAGTCCCATGGCATGCAAAACAGAGTAATTATTATCAACTCTGGTTGGAAGTACTGTTACTCAAACACTTGGCAATAATTGAACCTGTCAAGCAATGTGGCTATAACATGACTGCGATGGTTGCAAGTAGGAGCAGGACCTGACGAAGGGTGCATAGGTGCAGACCTGGGCAAAAAGTGCACAGGTGCAGACCGAGAATGAGTGCACGATGGAGCGATGCGGCTGAGGCATGACCTCAATGTGCAGGACGGGGTGATAACCACACAAACAGCAGCAGACCCATTCCCCCCCCCAAAAAAAAAGGAAAAAAAGTGGAGCAAACCAGAATAATGTACCACAGGCCTGATGGGGATAAGGTACCCAACACCAAGCGGGCGGAGAATAGTAGAAGACGGTATCAGTGTCGCTTTGCTTCAACGGTCCGGGTTCGAATTTCCAGCCGATCACACCCGGGCGTTTTTCCAGAAGTGGCTGTAATTGCAGTTCGTGGCGTGTTCCTGTCTTAGGTTCTGGTCTGCTGTTGAGCAGTGGGCTTGGTAATTTTGAAGGGGGTTGTTTTGGAGGCACTTGCAATAGGTATGGTCGGTCGCTGTGAGCAGTCGCGGCGAACATCTGCCGCTCTCAGGTTCTGAGAAATTGGTCAGGTCCTGGAGTTCACTGATGTCTCGGACGGGGACGTAAAATTGCGGTCCCGGGAGCATGTTGGAATTGGTTACACTTCTGCCTCGACATCATCGGGGCACTAGTCGAGAAGAGAAGCCAAGTTATCACCAATGCTCATCCATGATCAAAATTCGGTTAGGGTTCCACGAATGGTCAAATTGGCTTCCTGAACCCGTAGCAATCAAATCAAATCAAATCAAAACCAAGGAGACCACCATGGCTATACTCACATATTCCCAACCAGCCTGTAGTGTCCTTTGACAATCCCCTCCCCCGTGGCAGACTTGAGCCTCACGGGGAGACCACCTCCTTGGGTTCTCCCGGGCTAGTCAGCATGATGATACTTCCTGCACGAAAAAAGGGGGAAGAAGGGCTAATAATGAAAGAATGCTTACGGTGAAGGGTCCTCTTTGACCACATTCTACAGCCCATAGAGAGTGTGACCACATCTTAGGGGTCACATTATTGATGTGGTTATATGAGATGATTGGTCTATGAGAATGGGATGAGAAAGTTTTAGGTAAAAAAATATTTGCCATCGTACGAAGTGATAAATACAGGAAAGAGTATCAACAAGATTTGGAGTAAGAAATACCCGTCAAATAGTCACAAAAAAAGATGAAAGAATCAATGGTATAGAAGGAATTGTGATGGCCACTCCAACTGTCTAGGAAGAGGGTTAGGGTGGATCAAAAACCCAGTCAATAAATTGCTTGGACTGGGTGCGACACTTGAAAATGTTAGTTGGCCACCTAAATACCAATGTGTAGACCTTGAGGAACCGGCAGTAACTCCCGAGACTAGGGAGGAGAGGCAGCATGTAGGACAGTTCCCTGTTCATCACATAAAACCTGCCTTTAGAGCATGCGAAGCAACTATGTGTGCCACTCCGAAACAATCAAGTGTGGCCAATCTGAATACTCACCCTCCGGGCATCCATGATGCCCTGTAGTACTTACGAGGGAAACCAGGTGTTATAGGAGGCGTCTCGATGTTTTGTAGGATGCTCCCCCTGTCGAACATAGGGCATACGGCCCGATGTAGACCCGGTACCTCAGATGGGCCTATCCAGGTACATCTGCGCCCAAGCTAGGGTAATCCTTAAGGAGACATTGCCCCACTGCCCCAAATCCGGAAATAAGTGCAAAGGGTGAAGCTGGAGCGTCTTTTTATAGTCGGATGTTTGTTGGTTTCGTCGCCATGCCGATAGGAGATTGACAATAGCCACCCTTTGCCGTAGATGGACTATTCGAGGCAACTACCACCCGGACCAATCCCCAAAAATATACCATAGCCCCCTCCCTTACCATATACCTGAGGGTGATTGTCGAGGGTATTCAGTCCTGAGGTCTGGACCAATGGTTACGGCTATTGCAAGAATCTCACCCCAATCCACCACGCAACAGGGCAAAAAAATATAACAATCAGTTCAAAATGATCATTGAAAATATATTTAATAGCAATAGCCATGTAAATATGACCTGACTTTTACTCTCTAAGTAGAACATTATCAAAGCTGAGACTCTGAACTGATTCAGCTGATTGAGTTCCGATAAGCTATAGCTATTGTAAAGTTGCCTTGTGACATCACAGGAGGACAGCAGGAGCACCCTAAATACAAAGTCAAGAAAATAAAAAACAAGTATTTTGAAAATTTTGTACCGAATAAACTATAGATGGGATCCGAATAAGGCGCAATAGACACCCTCCTTTTTTTATTTACGAGTGATTATGCCGAGCGCTCGCACTGTGCGAGATTCTTGAGAGGATTAATCACGAGCGCTCGCGAAAAACTTCGACAGTTATAACACTAGTGTATCACCCAAGTTCTTGCATAACAAAAGGGGACAATAGGCAGCGAAGCTTCGGCGAATCTCGCCGTCAATCAGTGACCGGCCCATTGATCGCAAAGCTGATTAGGCCTCTGTCCGTTTGTAAGAAACTGCGTGATTCACAAATAGAATAGTGTTCCGAGCGGCCTCAACAAGAGGGGATAGCAGTGAGGTATTTATTGAAATGTATCGCGGGGAAACAGGTGAATTGCACCGTCGGCTGATTGTGGACAAGTTTCTTAGCAGACGTTCTGCGTAATTTATCGTCTGAAGGGAGTTTAGAGTTTGAATAAATATCGAATGAATCGGAACATGAAAAATATCGTTTGATTGAGAGAGATTTTATATACTATCTCAACAATAGGCCCCATAGGTAAGCTTTTTACACGATCCAGCGACTGCGTTATAGGCCGGGCGATCACCAGTAGGTTAGTTTTACGGGTACATATCGCATATTCTGTTTTGTGCAAAGTTTTGCCTGTTATAATTTACACCACCTCCCATGCGAAAATAGATTATTTCTGTTCTAAGATTCTACGAAATGCGAGCACATGGTTAAAATAGTGTGTATTGCAAGATTTGATAATCGAAATTAACATCGGCGAATCCAGCGAAATTGTGGAGGTGTGTACATTCGAAGGTTGAGTGGTGTCTTCCATGGGTCCGACGAACCCGAGGCGAGCTGATTTAGGAGGTTGAAGGGAGCACTCGAGTTACATGTACATGTAGGAGGGCGGAAAAGATACCCGATCTTCGGGAAAATCGTTGTAAATTCATTAGTTATCCTTGGATACATCAGGTAAAGAGAATTGAGATTTCGTACCAAATACTGATCGCCAATGCAGAATTGTAAGTCACGATCATTTTGTGAGATCGCTTTGTTCATGACACGCATGTCGAGCAGTTGGAGAGAAACATTGTATTGGACTGCGCAGTGGGCTACACGGACGTTGGTTAGTACAACATGTATGCGATCAGCGATTGTATTCTGAAAACCTGAGTGCAGAGCTACTCACCGTCGTATATATGTAGGCACAGGAAGTTAACTGAAATAAAAATAAATTAAACCTGGAAGAAAGTTGTGTGTCAATATTCTTTGTATGGAACTGATGACATTTTTTTCAGTAAGCACGCCTACCGTTCGTAAGTAGGACAAAACACAGGTAAACCATATCATGACTCAATTACATTCATGAAGCACTAAAGCTGCATAGGCATATAGCCCAATGTAGGAAACAAACTCGGAATAGGCAGTTGGTTTGTGACGAAACAAAATAGTACGGAGCTCCGACAAGAATTGATTGTTAAATTAGCAGATTGATGTCAAAATTATTTTGCCAAGACCAAAATCTGGTGCGCGACCACGTGTCGATGGAAAGCACAGTGCTAGTCTGTGACTCTCGCGGGATGTTTCCGATCCGATCACAAGCTGGGCCAAAGGGAGGGAGCGGAGCCGACGACTAACCCCTACAGGCTCGCGCACATCGATATTCAACAGTTCAACGCAGGAGCATATAAACACATGCAACTAAAGACCATACTATACAGTATTACATTTGTTTGTTTACCGATTCAAATTATTTCCCCACGAACATTAGCAGCGGTATATATTCGAACACACAAACATGTGGATAAAACTGGGAATTAGGACGTATTGCATTTTCCTCTTTTCAGTATAAGTGATAATGTCATTTTGTTCTGATGGGATTTTCAATGTACATTGACCATAATCATCATCATGTTTGTTCAAACGCCTTGATTCAAACATGTTTAGATATCGCTTCTCTTTTTGTTGTATTGCTTATTTATATAATATTGCCTATGATGAAATATAATAGGCCTGTACAACTCAAATATCTGACATACTGTGATCTACAAGAGCCGCATGCAATTACATGTTGATTGGAGCGGCGGCGGGGAAGGGGGGGGTGGGTCTGGGCCAAAGCAGATATGACATGTGTGCGTGTAGTGAAAAAATGGTATGCTGGTGCGCTTATAAAAGTAGGGGGTATAAAGCAGACGTGCGATGCGCCCTTGATCAGATTGTACATTCAGGTAAACAAACAGTTGTATTTCCATTTCCATGAATGCATTTCAGGGCTCTAAACTGACCTAGAGGTTTTCCGCAAAAATCAAAGAAAAAAATAGAGTAGCGAAATAAAACAGTGTTGGAAAATACGCAATTACCAACTGTCAGTGTTCGGCCGTGTAAAATGTTTGCACTAGTTATTAACAAAAGGTTGTATTTTTTACGTTTCACTACCGATCAAAAAAAGGACTTCATCTCAAGCCCTCTGAGGAAGATTCCAGTGATACGATAGTCTACTTCTCTGAAAAATATTCTCGAGTCCCTATCCTAAATCTAAATGTACGGACCAGGACTACCGACCGCAATGACTGCGAAGAACGGCCTAGATTTTCTTGGCGTTGTATACAGCTGTATGTTATCTCTCTTCAATTTACTGTACCAGCTGTGGGGCTGCAATTGACGCACATGCGCTATTGAGTACCTGGATCCAGGGCTTCATTTCACACGGAGCCGTTGGCGGTTGCGAAAGAACGAAGTTCTATCCGAAGCCACGTGAAAGCTGTTATTGGGCAGAAACTACGAACGGACGAAACAGGTGGTTGGATGATGTTGGGGCAGACAAGATAAACATTCTCATTGGTCTGCTGCTGCAGCAGACTTTTGCCTGCCGAGCACGCATGAAAAGACAATGTGATTGGGATGTAATCGGGAAAACCCAAACATACACATAGTGTTCCAGAATGAATGTTTGTCGGCACCGCCTTGCAGCCCAAAATAGGTACCGTACCGCACACACCGCAGATTGAGACAGAGAGCGCACTGGCGACGACGACACTGGGGCGCTAATAATAGAGTGACTGAGCCATCTCGTATTCATTTTTACCCAAGCTGATCATGTTGGAATTCAGGGTACTCGTGATTTTATTTGCGCCTATACATAGATGTTTCAAGTACAATTACATCAAATAGACAGGCTTTTGGGCAGTGCCACTGAAACATGGAGTAGTTGTATTCAGTTTTCTGATTCCACATTCTTAGGCGTACATGTCCTGGTGGTCCAATGGTCTGAGTGGAAAGCCACTTACCTTGTGCCTTAATTGTGTTAATGACTATAGTTCTTTCTCGATTGTTAGTGAAACAAGAATATATACAAATGTTGTTAATTAATTATAAGCCGGCGGGCAAAACAAAAAGGGCGCAACCCACCAAGGACGGAAGGAAAAATGAAGGGGAGGGGAGGGGCAAAGCAGTGACATGCAAAACATTTTTTGGTGTGAGAGATACTATACGGAGCCCTTATATTTAAAAGGACTACAAACAAGCAAAGGTATAGCTAGGGACAATATCGCTTAGTATACGGTACGTTGTCAGGAATATCGCATTATCTTTCTACCACCAACGCTATTTTTTTTTTATGGCATATGGTCCCTACCGACATGGGCACATATTGCATGACATTTTTAAAAAATACTGATTGAGGATGTAATAAAATAGGCTGAAATAAAATTTATATATCGCTCAGGCCTAATCACTGCTGGGAAATTCTTTCTTACTGTTTTCAGCCAAATGGCTTGATTTGTTTTTATGAATCTCTGGAATATAGGACCCAGAAACAAAACTGTTCAGTAGAAACTGACAACCTCATGAAAAATAAAATGTCGACCGCTAACGCCTTTTGTCCCTTTGCCAAATTGCCGACAGACTCGGTCACTCGGTCCAATTCACCACAGCGTGATCCATCACAACATGTGTTTGCCGACGTCCATTCTCGTGCCGACGCGAAGCAAGCGGCCATTAGATGAGAGCCAAAAGTCGACATTACAAAAGCCGATAATAAAGTATGGCTTCAGTTCGTGTATTCATTTCCATTCCTGTCTTCCCCTTCACTCCATCACTCCTTTTCCTTTCCCTTCCCTCCTTTCTTCTTTCCTACTCTCCCTCTTTTTCCGCTTCTTTTTGCTTCTCTACGTTTTTCCTCCTTTTCCTCTCCCCTCTTTTCCTATTCTTTCTCCTTCTCTTTTTCTTTGGGCCGACAGACCAGAAAATTGCGACGGCACGAAATTATTGGGGGGGGTGTGTGACACCCCACTCGCTAAGGCCCTGCCTCTGGGGACCTCAGATGACCTCTGCCTGACCCAAAAACATAGGGTTCAGTTGTACTCATTCATGGGGAACAATACCAAGTAGAGCTTCATCCACCCAGGTGGGGTTGAGTTAGCGTGTTCCAAGATAGGGTCAAGACACACCTACATACATACACATACAACATACCTATACATACATCACATACATACATACCATACGCATGACTGCATAGATTCCTCGACTTATGTAGTCAAGGAATCAAAAAAAGATGTAATCACGCATTGGACAATTTACAACTAGTAATAGCATAAGATGCTGACTTTCGCTGGGAAAATTCCAGATTTTGTTGAAAGTTCACATGAATAAATTAATAGTAATGATGCCGAAACATGTCAGACCAAACAAATACAACCAGAAGGGTATCGAATATATTCATCAAATTTTGCAAGCCCAACTTAAAAACATCAAAACCAAATAAAATTATATCCCCAATTTCTTAAGCTCGCTACGGGACTAGATGTGTAGCCTAATGTTAATTTCACATGGCTACAGTGTGTGTTAGGCTATCATTTCAAGCCATGTGCTTCACGAACTGTGACATGTAAAATTTGAACTGTTCATGTGGTACCTCAAGAATAGGGTCAATTCACTGATTAATCGAAGCGCAATCATAAATACAGCTTCCACAATGGGTTTTTATCACAGTTACAAGCCTTGAGTGTGCTTTGCCTTCGGTATTAAGCTGAATTGAGGAATAGTTACAGTGCAGCATTGGCTCATGTTGTCTGTAATGTATGCCGTGAGGAATGGTGTGTATACTGCGGTTTGTTTAGCAATTTTTATTTATCGGAAGGGAGAGGGGGTCTATGTGCGGAAATACACGTGGAAATTACAAAAATCGTTCCAGTACTAGGCACGATAGGTCAAGTGAATTCATTATATTTCGTTATTATTTCGATCATATCGGCAATGTTGTGCCAGTAATGGTTTCAATCATGTCGCTTTAGGTTTGCCTAACGGTATGTTACGATCGTATCTAGCTCGGTAATTCACCGATACTGATCTGCCATGATAAACCTGATGTCGTTCCGGCTTTCAGACAAGGGATTTATTTGCCGTGTGTAGTTTTGGCTGGTCGCGGAGGAAGTACGGCGCATATCTGGACATGTTTTAAGAATTTGGAAGTCGCGTTTTGAGGTTTTCCAGCGGAGAATGGGATATATTTCGCGTGATGGGTCGTGATACAATGACGCTGCATCGTCTGAAGTCGCATTACGCAAAACAGTGGAGTTTGCCGCATTATGTCACGGGTTGCTGATTGATTTCTCTCCGGAATGATACACCTTATGGGCAGATTATTTCCTATTGTGTTCGATGTTGTACTCCTCATACTTGAGTGACATGTGCGAACCTTCGCCGAATTTCGCGTTAATAAAAGGCCCATTGAATTCAAGCACATAGGCAGTTTTCAAGAGCTAGGCTGTGGACGGGGATCCTATTGTTCCGTGAACCTCTACATGGACGCGAAGGTTCGCATAAGCTCGTATAACCGAGTTGGCTATGCGCCTACAAGTATCACAAAATCTTCACAGAATATTAAAGAATAATCTCATTATTTCTGAGTGAATCTGTGTTTTGTCTCCGGTTACCATGTCCCAATATGCAGCATTACTGTGCTAGGGTCCTATGGGTGGACTGAATCATTCACACTGTGAGTCAAAGATTCTCCAATTATCAGAGTAAATTGGACTATATCAAACAGGCAACATACTAGAACCTCCAAGTTGGGGGTGTGGGGTTTTGATATGGTCTCTGTTCACCTGTGCTAGTTCAAAGCAAATCTGTACAGGACCATTGGGATTCTAATGATAAAATAATAGCATATAAGAGAGGCCACAATTTAAACGGAGAATGTAGGAACCATAATAACAAATCAAACATTTCAGGTACAGGAGTGAATCTGTTCTGAGAAGGCAATAAACACATCAAAAAACCCTACACGACAAGTGAGTTCTTGTTGTGGAGAAGGTGAGCGGTTATCAGTGCTAGGTATTCATCTGTTCTTGGTAGGGAGTTGTATCATGCCTGATTTGTGACCTTCTGGTGGTAGCCACCACAGCCTCTGATGCTGTGGGGCATAGTAGTAAGATTACGTTAGTAATATGTGTTCTACTAGGAGCCACCCTCATATTCCAAAGAGATCCCCCCCCCTCGTAACTAATGGGCATGGGAATTCACAAGGTAGGATACTTGACCTGTGCACCATCGGCAACCTAAGCGGATTCTAATGACGCATCTATGTAACCAGATGGCCACTGAGCACAAACGGCCACAAGTGGACCACCATCCCGCGAACCCATCGAAGCACTGAGACCGAATCGAAAGGGCTTTGATTCCGTTTTCAAAATTGTTCATGGATTAGAGGGGCCTTCCTTTCACTGTCACTTCGAGTTTTCCTATGATTACCACCAATAGGGGTCATTGCATCAAGCTTCGAGGTAAACGTTGCAGATCGGATATGATCAATATGTGTAATAATGAGTGGCATAGCCTTCCTGGAGATGGTCTGCCTAAGAGTGTGAATGCGTTAAAGAAAAGCTAGTCTTGGTTTATATTCCAAGAATTGTGGAAGAATATTTAGGCATCTGGGTAATTTTTCTCTTTTGGTATGTTGGACTTCAGGGTCTCCCCTGAGGATTTTGTCCTTACTGAACCGTTTTCACAAAACCAAACTTTTGGAGGAATACCAAGTAGCCGGATGAGCGTTCAGCTGAAACTGCTGAAGCGCAGACCCAGCAGACTTCGACAGCACCGACTACCGATGTCAGGAATCCGGAGAAACCCAAGTACAATGTCGGGTGACTCCAGCCTACAGCAGGGAAGAGGGCTCTGGTGCCACTGAATCCATCGCCTTGGCCCCATCATAAGGGTTCATACATCAATCAGCAGAATTGCTGGTGATCCAACAGTATATTTTCTGCTGATCATCTTTCGTCATACCTGTAAGGCTGTGCTGAAGCAGGTACAAGGTTACGGGAGGATGATCCAGCAAACACAGGATTGTGGGGAAAGGGCAGAGGGTATAACTAGCTCATGGGGAACCACTTGGTCAACCTTGGTATAATGAATATTCTAATAAGCAAATTATCAGCAGCAAGAGATGAGTTCATGACATCTGACAACACGAGACGCCAGATTCCTGATCCCGGGCGCAGGCGTAGAATCCCCGACAGACGGTGGCCAGGTTCTCCAGTGACCCAGGTCAAGGGGGGAGGCCACGACCCAGCGGAAACTAACACCAGAAATGAGCAGCTCAATCGGCAGACACGAGATGTGCTGGCCCTGGAAAGGAAAAGTGGATTTTATGATTGACACATACAGGATACCCACCGCATGTTGGAGAAAATTATCTATGAAAATTAATGGTTCTGGTGGTAATGTATGTATTACAGGGAGGGCTTAATAAGCAAATCACCTGCACATAAATAAGGATGACTAGCTAAGCTTTCCCTGTTTAAAATATAAGTGGGGTCTAGAGGTAGGACACGGTCAAGAACAGGGAAAACATTGCTAATTTTATAGCTCCCGATTAATCGGGATCATTTCCTAATCGATAGGTCGATTGTATATTTTAATAATCATGATCTTTAATGAGGGAAAAGCTAGTATTGTAATGAAGTTTCTGTATATTATTCAGTTTGCTTCGGTGGAGACACAAAAGAATGGAAATGGTTCAGATCTAGCAGTGCCGCTCCCCTTTTGTTTCCTGTGGGGGTGACAACCATAATCCCATGGTTTATCGGCAGTATTGCCCGCACATTGGACATAGAATCCACTTTCAAGTCTTTGCAGGACTCGCGCCACGAGGAAGAACATACCGCAATCATTCCATAGGAAACTCATGTCTTGGTTATAAGTGCACATGGAAATCCTCAAACTGTGTGATCCTGTGTTCTTAAAGCTTCATCTCTCCCCCCCCCCCCCCCCCCCACCCACCCCCCCACTACTCACATCTCTTCTCTATACAAAATATATCTACAAAATACATAGCTAACAATGTTATAATAATAATCCTCACGGAAAAATTTTTTCCCTGCAGGAACCATACTCGAAAACTCACACTTTTTCTGGTTCCTCCACCTCGAGTCCAGTTATGTAATGTTGTATATATGGTATTGTATATTCTGTTGTTTTTCGTTTAATCACTGCATAAAATTATGGTGAGTATGTACATGCCGAGAGTGAGTGGGAAGAAACTTGAAACTGGAATACAGTTGAACTGAATTTTCGCTGGAAATATTTGGTCATCTTCTATACAATAGACACTATAAATATCGATCCCTTATTCATTGCATGCAGTCTTCTTCATATGGTCCTGACTTTCGTGATGCACTTCTGCTCGATCATTTCCTTGGTAAGACCAAGGCCCCAGACATGCTGTACTGGAGCTTCTATGTAGAGACAACAGTCAATGTTGGACCGTGTTTGCTATGCTATGACCGTTGTCCTAACATAGTGTTATAGTGAGTGTGACTGGGCAACATGATTCGCTCTCGTAAGAAGCTAGATTATGTTAGTTCGACAGCCTCCTCTAGTCTAGTCGAGCGTAACATTACTTAGCTCTAGTCGCTTCCGTGATGGTATAATTAAGGCCTATATGGGTTGTTTCTGCCAGACGTAATCGATTTGTATTTTTGAAGTGATTGTTGTGTCTGTGCCTACATAATGGATCGACTGACTTTCGAGTATATTATAAGCATATTCTGAACAGGGTAACAATCACTGAAGTTGTTGCAGAATCTTGTACTATGGCATACTATCATTAGTATGAAGCAGCAAAGCAAGGTATGCGTCGGGGCATATGGTAGAAGAAATTCCCAGATAGAGAGTAAACAACTCGGTCTGTGTTTAACGATGTGACACACAATAGCCAACCTCTCAAGTCACTGATGTTTGAGTCTGTGAAGGACTTCGAACAGGGCACACAATAAGCAGGTTAATGTCCTCTCAGTAATATAATAGCGCAATGGGTACAAACAAACCCTAAAGCGCTGTTCACACTGTGCGATACGAGACGATACGCTACGATAAATTTAGCGGATGAGTGTTCACACTTGTGCGATAAACATGTCATACGATAAATTTATTCGGACGTTCGGAGCCGAAAATAAAGGAGCAGAAAAGTAGGTGGGTTTGTAGGGAGAGAAGCACAAGTTTTCCCCTTTCTCCTTTTCCGCGGTGGAATCGCCTGGTCGGCAGAATTCTTGGATACCAAGAATTTGTAATTCAAAGCATCGAAGCTTGTGTCTCTCTCAGTACGTGTAGGAGGGGTGGAAGAAGCACAATTGTACGATCACAAATAGAATTTCTGACCTCACCATTCAGTTTCACCTTCGTTACAACCCAGTCTTAATTAGCATCGGTTGTCCAAAATACAGCGAAGTGAGGTAGCCAAGAAAGCTTCAGTCAATTCAGCCAATTGAGCTGAAAATTGAGCTGGTCACTCGCCTCAAACTGCATGTGAAAATAAGCTACGGCTCCACTGTGTACCTTACTACCTTCCTCACTGATCTACAAAACATATAACTTGGCTTTAATCGCCATGTTACCCTTAAGCTTCTTATTTCCGCTGCCCTCAGTTTCTTATTCCCGACGGAGGGAAGGGTAAAGGTTCCGTCAATACGTAAGGGCTGTGGATCGAGACCCTCTGGGAAAACCACTCCTATCCTGCTCCTATCAAAAGCCACAAACACCCCCCCACCCACCCCGGCCACTCAATTACAAACCGCATATCTCCTGACTATCTCCTGCACTTGCATGGTCACTTGATACTTTGTGGCCGCTGGCGAACAGACCCTGCCCCATTACATCACTGGTCACGGTACTATCGTATATGGGGAGGGCTTCATGGAATCGAACTGAAATAATGGTTCGTTGTCCGTTGGCATGGCGGCAACTAGGGCCGAGAAGCTTAATCAGAAGCCAATGTCTCCCCCGGATATGCCATACCCAAACCATTCATCCAAAACCCCGATTTTTTATCACTTAAAACCCACTCTTTTCATGCTACACTGCCCCCAATAGCGTTTGCGTTCCATACTCTTGCAGAATTGAGCAAGTTTATCACTGCATTGGCAATTATCGCACAGATCTAAATTTATCGTTAAGATAAAAGTAAATATTTCACTCGACGTCGATAAAATTATCGTATGTATTCGTATCGACACAGGTGTTACATCTATTGAACATAACACTTTTTAACTCGACGTTCGATAAATTATCGTATCGTATCGCACAAGGGAACAGCCCTTAATGTTGTGCGAATCACCTGCATACTTGACGTGCATGCGTCGTTGCGTACGTGTTTGCCTATCAGGATGATACAGTATATTCCATACTTTTGCTCCTGTACCCACAAATATTTGAGAAAACTTGTGCAGAGGGAACAAATATTTCACAATCTATAGCCGAACGGACTCTGTTCGGATCGTCTCAATGAACCAGCAAGTTCTCTTATCCCACTATAAACAGTGAAAGTATCTGTATATGCCCCGATCAGGTCATGCTTAACCCACCCTGAAACTTTCCTCTAATTTGCACAAGTCCAAGGTAACTATGCACGAGTCCTATGTGTACTCCAATTAGAATTGTACATGTGTAGGCGGGTTACTCCGCCCACGGTTATCCCGCCTTGAGCAACAATTGGGAAGGAGTACCTAACACCCCATAAAGAATCCATTTTGGTTAAAAAACTAAGGAAACGTTCTGTTGTAATCCAGGGAAGTTCTCAAATGTCCATAAATATGCTATTTGACCCCCGATGGCATGAAAATGACCTTTAACTTTGTAAGAACAAATGTAGTACCAATATCCACTAAGTTTCATTCAAATCGGACTAACTTTGTAAAGTATGCAAACTCAGCAGACCCCAGCTTGCAGTTGATGCCAACTTGTGAACTCCGAAATCCACTAGGGCAGACCTGGGTACCAAGTTTGAGATCAATCGGATTGTAAAGTGTTCTGGAGTTATTGCTCGGCTAACGCCAGCGGCGGCCCAGACGGCGGCGGCGAAACACCCAGAACCATGAGATCCCGGACACTCCCTAGGTCGCGGAGCAGGAATTTATATAGTGCAGCAAAATAAACCAATCAGAGCAGTCTGAATATTCAACATGCCCTACCCAAATGTGAAACAATGTCTTTATAAAAACAGAAGACTGAGCTCTCTTACCTTCTGATAGAACTGCCTCGGGGACAGTAACCTGTGTTATGATGAGTCAACGCTTCAACCTGAGCGGCAACTCCTCACCTCATCCTCGTAATGTTCCTGCGCTTCATCCGCTGACCTGCGACGATTTCACAGAAAATTATTCGGGACTTAAATCGAAACACTTTTGCCTGTTTCTTCAGTCCATCTGATCAGTGGCGTACGTGAGGGGGGGGGGATGTACTAGTACTTTGCAACAGAAGGAAACACTCTTTCACTGTTTAGGAGACGTTACAGCTGCTGTTTATCAAATATTGCAAACAGCAGTGTTTTTAGGGGGCCATACATGTATTCAATTGCAAGTAGGGTGATGAGTGTACAGGTGGGCGCACTCACCCCACAACAAATTGATTGGTACGCTAATTATCTGATGTTTTTAAGTGATGTCAAGTATAGAGGAATTACCATAGATGGAATAATGAACCATGATCTCTGAATTTCCGCACGATCGGTCCATGAACCTGAACAGGAATTATACCGACAAGCAGTTCTTGTATGCTTACTTGATCTGATGTTTCAAGTGAGTTTGTCAGTATATAGGAATTACATAGTCGGAATAAGAAACAGATCATCAAATTTCTGCAACAATTGTGTCAATAAACGAAACAAGATTATACTCACAAGAAATTTGTGAACATTGTTGGAACCTGTAGATAATACCATCAGTTGTCTCCTTACAAATGGTAGCACGCCAGGAGGAAGTATTTCTGACCTAACCCTAACACAATATTAATATGCTGCAGTCCACCGAGTCACGTCAGATATCTTTAAATTTGGACACCACTGCTCACACCAACCTGATAAAATTCCAATTGGTACGGATTTATTTCAAATTTGTTGAGTCTAGTGAAAGGCAAACCAATGGTAATATTTCATTCCCCCATAAAATTGATTTTGATAAAAATGACGCAAATTCCCGGATGGCCTTGCAGGATATTCGTGGGCCCAATGTAGAATTGGTGACTTGGGTCATACAATACCATGGGCAGTTCTGGTTTCGCTGTGATGGCACCGGCTCTCTTAATCTGACCTAACCGCACTCTAGCGTTGAAAGCGCAGCTCGCCAGGTGCAGATCGGAAGGCTGCAGCTTGGGACAAACTACTTCTGCTCGAATGCAGCTTGCCCATACTACAATGTCTGGGTCACCATGGAATAGTTGTGGTGACCAGTTTTTTATGTAAAGGTTTAGAATAGTAGTGACTCGTATTTTTTCTCTTGTTTTTGTTACACTGTGGATTTTTTTATTTTTATTAGTAGACTGTCCTTCCTGGGAGCAACGTCAAGTGACATGTAAAGACGTTCCCCAAATCATCTTCAGAAATACTGCCTTAAATCGGCCCTACTCCATCTATACAAGTACTAAAACGAGAGGGGTGAACTAATTGGTAATACATTGAGCTTTATAAACCCGAAGTTGTGGGATAGAGTCGACGTTGTGCCCTTGATGCAAGGTGATTATACGATTTGCTTCTCTCCACCCAAGGTGCTAAATGGGTACCGGGAGGTGCAACCTGTGTCTCACAAAGAGCACTTTGGTTGCCGCATATACCACATTTGGTGGGATCTAAGGTCTGATCTGATGACCAGGGATATCGTGAAGTGCCTGATACAACCCTGTGTAGTTGCACTACATAAATTCCCAAAATATTATTATATTAAACCTAGGCACGACGTAACGTGGGGTGATTCCATTATGCAACAGCAAAGTGTTGAAACTTCCTGAGAATGGACACAGTCTATTTGCGAGATCAGTGATGTTCCGTCACGAATTGAAAAGGTTGGTTGATCGCGGGAGCCTATACAGCGTCGGGGAGCATGTCTGCATAAACTGTGGTGTGTGAGGCACTGAACGCGTTCTGTTTACTCTTCATGCTGTGAATTATCAAACTCGCATGCAGAGTGCTAGGTTAATGTTGCAAACACAGTGTTGGTGCATGCAACGTACATGCTGACAAAAGTGAGAGCCAGTTGTGCAGGCTTGCCAGCTTGTACGTGGACCAGAGTGTCTTGTTTTTAATACAATGCAAATACTCGTGAGTGACAATTACAATAAACATAACATTGGTAAATACTGTAGGACACCGGGCCAGTCGATTTATTGGCGATATGTCAATCGTTGTAATATAGTTGAGCCCAAGAATAAATTTGTTTGAATCACTCCCAGTGAGAGCTGGCAAACCCGTTAGCACAAATGTATGTAAAAAGTTGTACACTTGACTAGAACTGATTTCGAATTTTAAATCAGTTTAATGTCAACAGCATGGTATTCTAGAGGGACGAGAGTAGTTCACGCCATCACCGAAAAAGAAACCACAATATACTCACTCTTCTGAAACTTCATGCTGTATCTGATAAGAAACAAAAGGAGTCGGTCAAACCTCGGATACCTTTTCACCATCTTTCGTAATCCAGTACAACTTTCTTTTAAAACCAATTTTGGGTAGGAGGATTCCTCAGTTTGGTACGGTAATAGGACCAGAAGTAAAATAAAGCTACCACAAAAGTTGGATCTTTTCTTCCTCCTGGAAAATGGAATCTACTACCCTGATTACCTTTAATGCTGCGCTATCAGGAAAACATGCCGGTTATTTGTTTGAACTACCATGAATGCATGCTTCTACACAGCTCAAAAACTAAATGTGGAATTTCTCATGGAGGAAAGGACCTGCCATTGAAGCTTGAAAAAAGAAAAAACTTCCACAGTGTAAATTTACCAAAACTGCCTAAACAAACTTGGAACCTCATTTCTATTGACGATGGGGGCCCCGACTTACTACCAAATTTTGTTTGGAGAATGAAATGGCTCTTACAAGAAAAGACAGGGAGTAGCTCTTGAATTCCCTTATCAACCTCCAGCCTACACGTACAACTCGATACAGCTGCATCAGCACAAAGGCCAGCTCCACCAAGATGTACTACTAGATAACACAACTAACAGGATTTTGGCGGGGGGGGGATGGGTAAGAAGGTTACGGGGAACACTAGGATGAAGATACCCCAGGACCCCTTCTTTTGCATTCTCCCTAATACTGGGAGATGTGTCCCACCAATTCCTTGTATCCCCGAATGCAAATACTGCACACCTGTAGCCATATTAAAGGGACAACAACTGAAGGCTTGGATTTAAAACAGAGGTATTTGTGGAGAATTGAAAACTATCTCTAGGTCCAAACCCCATATTCAATTACGATGCTCCTAATTGGAGTTATTGGTCTCCAAAGTTTGGGCCATTAGGAAGATAAATTTGGGAGATACAATTGCCGCAAAACGTTATGACGTCAACATGGAAACACAGAACATATGTCATGGATTTGAATTTTTCATTTTTGTTGATATGTCAACATTTAGCAGATATTACGTGGCCTCTCTCACCAATGTAACCAGCAACACCTACAACCCCCACTTTTGACAGCAATCCTCTACCCTAGACTAAATGCTTTTCGAATTGAGATTAATGTTAGGAATTTCAAGAAAACAAAAAATGTTTGCAGGGTGGCAAGATGACCGTTATCATTGCATGATGGAAGGCTTTTCGATCTTCGCCCTACACATGCTTCACAATACAAAAACGTCAACGGAAAGTTCTATGAAAAAAAAAAAAACTTCCGTGGGACTGAGCATTCAGTTTTTATCCGCATATTAAATAAGCCCATATTGAACATTCTGCAGTTGCCCTCTAACCTGTACAACACAGGCTTCTTGACCCCCATGCGATTGGTAACATTCCTCTACCCATTCTAAAAGCAAGCAAAAAATCTGGAATATTTACACAGTCAAGAAAGAACTTTGCTTGTGACGTTGTGAATGGCATACAGCAGAGCAATTGTAATAAAATATATTGGCTAGTTTAGTTAGGAATAGGGCGGAGGAGGACAAAATCCTCAGAAACGACCACGGAGCCACACATACAGGGAAAGAAAAATGACCAAACCACCGAATAATGCTCCCGTGATCCTGAAACTAAAGCAAGAATGTTCTTGAAGCATTCACACTCTTAGAGAGAAAAACTTTTTCAAGAAGACAATTCCACTCATTGATAACTCTCTGCGAGAAGAAATATGTACGAATGTCCAATCTGCCGCGCTTGCCACGAAAGCTGAGACAGTGGCCTCTATTGCAGTAACATTGGAAAATTCAAAGAAGTAGTGGAGGGAGGCCATCGAAGTCCTGGACAATTTTGAAAACCTGAATCAAGTCACCCGAATCGCCAGCCATGGTGTTCGGACCGAAGAGCCTTAATCTTTCCTCGTAGGAACAATTTTGCAGACACGTCAATCATTTAGTGCCCTACGCTTGAAGTTTTCAATAACTGCTGTCTTTTGAAAAAGTAGGGATTCACACTTGTACGAATATTCAGTGCGGTATCACCAGGTGCTAAACAGCTGACAAACCAATACCTTATAAAGCGCAATGAAGTCTAGTGACGTACTATCAAGCCCAAGAAGCACCCTCTTCTAGCCGCTAGGCACACTGCTGGGAAGGTTTCAAGAGAATCAAAACAACACCCAAAGTCCTTTTTCGAACTCACCTACTGAATATTTTGGCATTTAACTTGAAGGAAGCGTTGCGATTGTTGAAAACCAACATGATAACCTTTGCCACTTGTCGACAGTGAAAAACATTTGCCAGTCGGACGCCCATTGGAAATTATATCCAGACCCCTTTAAACAATAGCAGCATCATCATTCGGAATCCGGACTCCTGATACAACTAGGTATCGTCTGCGAACTTCTTAACCGTTGAATTAACAGAACCTTCAAGATCGACAAATTATGCCGAAAGAGTGACGGCCTGAGACCGATACCTGGGGAACACCACTAGTGACTTTGCCAAGAGACGACCGCCCATTAATGACAAACTCGGTTGTTCCCTATTATGAAGCCACTCACCAATCCACGTAGACATTCCCTCAATGCCAAAAAGCTCTCCAACTGGAGCAAGAGCGTCAGAGGAACCTGTCAAAAGCTTTCTGAAAGTCCAGGGGAAAATTTATATCAAAAGCATTGCCGTTGTCAACAGACAGAACAGTACATCTCAAGAATGTCCAAGAGATTAGGCAAACACGGACACGATTTTTTCCTAACCACATGCTGAGAATCCCTCATCAGACTAGCTCATGAAAAAAATCAACCAATGATCCCGATGATTGATCCAATTACTTTGCAGACAACCTAGTAAGACTGATGGCCTGTAAGTACAAGGAGAGAATGTTACCTTCTGGAAAAAGGGAAGAGAAAACAGTTGCTATCCTCCAATCATCCGGAACAATACCTTCTTGCAAGTATCATGAAAGAATAGCTAATGGAAAAGACAATCGTCGTGCAGAGGGATTTTGTAAGAACGGATAAACTCCGTCAGGACCAGGAGCTTTATCACTTCTGAGCTTATGCAGTTTCTCCTTTACAAACCCAGGCGCGACCACAATAGTACATTACTATGTGGAGAAACCCCGACAAATAGGTCACCAAAATTATCAAGTTCTCATGAGTAAAAAACAGAGAGAAATACTTATTGGAATATGTATTGTATTACACTATTTGTGAACTAGGCTTTCAGGTACAAAAATAATGACATCGCACACAGCTGATATGAAGGTATGAGCACTGATATCGCAGAAGTTAAGGAACAACACCATTATTTCAATAGTATAAATGGTTATGGAGCAGTGATAGGAGCAGTATCAAATAGGCGGGGCTCTGGACAGGGAGAGAGAGGAGCCAGCATAATCTGAATGCTCGATTCTCCGTACTGCCTCTAGCACTCTGCAGTGGAACCACTTGGACACCCTGGTTTGAGCGAAGAGGGGAACACTTTCCAGTGCCACCCAGAATCCTCCATTTTGAGATATTATCGCAGTCTCGGCTGGGGTCAGCTGAGCAGGGGGGATGCCCAGGGTACAGAATTCACAAAACTCACTGGTTTGTGAATCTGGGAGCTTAGGATAACTTAACAGTATATTGTACTTGACACCCACCCTCACGCCATGAACTTTCTGGCAATCGTTTACATTAGTCAGTAGTTCAGTGCGTAAGTGAGTAGTGAAATGATGCATTAGTAGTTTATGAGTCTATTATAGATTGACAACAGTATCAGCAGGACGTATTTACCTTTTCATGCATTTTCCGATAACTCAACTCTCTATATTTACTTGAAATAATTAGTGGGAAGCCCATTTGCCTGACTCGCCTCCCCACACCTAACATTTTGCAGCAAATTTGTTCTCACCATCAAAGCCGGAGATGCTTTGTATCTTGCTCTCAATATCAGGGAAGAGCTGACCGCCTGCCTGTAGTACTTGATAGCGAAAAGAAGTGGTGAGAAAGAAAGAAAACAATATGCAGTCCCGTTGATGCTGTGGTGGAGGCAGAGTTGGAGGCTAAGAGGAGGGAGGGACATTTTTGGCGGTACATTTAACACGGCAAGAGGCTCCCTCGAGCATGGGATGGAGTATGGTTCTAATTGATTCAGAGATGCACTTAACAGGTGTCTCGTGGATCGCCATTGCAGATCTCACCCAGACTATGAGGAATGTTCATGATGTGCGGGAGATAGAGGATAGATTGTACAAATATTTACACATTGTTTCGAAAAGTATGAACAATTCTATGCGATGAGGATAAGCAGAGTTGAATGGAATTTGGAAGCTCATTTGTAAAATTGTTGTGAGAGTATGTAATAGTATTTTTTTCTCATGTGAACTTTTCGCAGGATCATATATAGTATTTTCAATTCAAGTCAAGTGCATCAAATGAGACGGGAGACTATAGAGTCAGTTTATTATAGTCGGGCGTGCTCGGGCCATGTCTTTGTCAGGACCCAAGTCTCTACAAGATCTGAGGCTTCCACCAGTTGAGCTGGAATCGGTACTGCCTGCTCTCAGCCACCACCCTTAGTACTTTGGTAGGGAAATCTCCCCTTTGCTGACTGCTGCCTTGCAGCAGGTTATGGATCCTCACCTTCCCAAAGGAGCACCACAGTTTTCAAAATTATGGGAGAGGCCTAAGTCTAGGACCACTTTTTGTTTACAACACAGGTTGGAGTAAGGAATGAAATGAAAGGATCCCCCACGCGTGTAGTGCTGCTAGGTAAATCCGGCCACCCCCCCTCTCCAGGCAAATACCTGAATGTACTGGACAAAGGATATAATGCATGTCTCCAGTCACTCTGAATTAAGGGCACTCTTACATCGAGAAGGAAAATACGCTTAGTTGATAGAGGAAAAAGTTGTGACGTTAGAACAACAAATCGATCAAATTTTCCAGTGTTCCTTGGGCGCAGACACTCTGACTCCATCAGCCACCCAGGGGAAACCGTCAAGGCTGTAACAATACAAAGCACCAACAAAGATGTTACCTTCAAACATCTGGCCATCTCTTTATGCATAACCCCTGCAGAAGAGACAGTATGCCTGGGGAAAGCGAGGAAGGAAAAAAGGAAGTAAATTGTTGAGTGGACAACAAAACTCATGGAGGCACGGACTGGTATTAATTCATGCCGGGGTGCGTTGACGCTCATTCAGCCTGCTGAAATATTCGAGAAAATACATAGCATCAATAATATTGAAATGGAAGCCATTGTTCGATAACTCATCTACCAATACGAACTTCAGTCAAAACTACAGCAATCAACATTCTATCGGAGAAAACATGTCATTAGTCCCCCACGCATTTCCAAGTAAAAGCTGGCCGCGGTAACAATATATTAATTTCCACAGGGACCTATTCCCGAATTCACAAATTTTACTATAAATACTATCGATTCAAACATTTTTGTCTCAACTGTTTAATTTTTATACAGTCAAATGAAAGATGAATAAAGATGGGTAGCTGCGTGGCTGCAAAGAAGGTGGGGGGGGGGCTGAATAGAGGTCTGAATGGAACTTTAAGAGTTTAGGAAAGCGGTATGTGGTTGGATAAGTAGTAAACATCACTTCTCTTACACTGACACAATTCCTCTGTAACCATATGTAAACCTTTACCTTTTCAATCTACCACCTTGAGCCAGACAAATGTTGTATGCCCAGGAATCCCTGGCAGTTTTAAACAGGTCAGAACCCAGTAACTGGATCATAACAATTCCTAACTAACACTGGCACGCTAGCAATTCTTCTGTGAGCGGCAGTGAAAGTATACCAAAGTTTTTGGTGAAGGTACATCAATGTTGCTGGGTGAGGGTTCTAGCTGGCAACCTAGCATTGACTGGGCAAGCACAAACCTTTTTCCAATCTCGACCATGAGGAATTCTACTCACCTTTGTCCTCGCGGTGCTCGAGCCCATCCCCGAGGAGGACGACGAGATGGTACGTCGTCTGCTCTTCCTCTCCCACGGGCTCCAATTGGCTCATTCTGGTGCTGAGCTCGCGACCACTGCGACGGAAGCTGGAGAGTTGCATCTCCAGTCCAGCGGGCGAGGAAGAAGACGCCTCATTTCTTCCCTTCTTCTCCTCGCTGCTCAGTGGAGATTATGAAGTTGCACAAGTTCTCTAGGAGGAAAATAAAACCAGGATATTTGAGGGCTTCGGGGAAAATAGTGTCCTCTCCGCCATCAGAAACTTCGGACTAGTACAGGCACGATACCTTGTCGGCCCTATAGAAATCTACCGTGTATCTCCCACAGGACAGTGCCAGCAGTCTTCAGTTTTCACGAAGGCTAGGGCTGGGATTCTATCGTTGCATATGAGTCCAGGATAGATGTGAAAATCCACATATTCATCAACAAGAAAACACTAAGGTTCATGCGGAAGACCATAGAAATGCAGCACCAACGCCTATTGTTGTTAATTGGACATATTTAGGACGAATTCCATGGAATTCAGTTGGGGTGATAGATGACATGGTTATAAGCAGTGATGAGTTTATTTGCCCTATTCCGGTTGAGTGCTTTCACTTAAGATGTCTTTGTGCCTTGTGGAACAATATTATACTAAGACTTAATAGACAGATCCAGAGTACACAATAAATTGACAAAACTCACAGGGTCATTCAATTCAATCTCTGGGAGAAGAAGCATTTTGCTTGTTTGACCCCTAAATTGAACTTTTGGCAGAAGTAGCTTTTGACGGTTGACCCCCAAAAATGACCTTCTGGGCCAATGACCCCGAGATGACCTGACCTCAAATGACGAGGCCGCGGACAGAAGATGGACCTGCATGATCACACTTAGCTCACCCAGCATATGGCGTGGAGCTAAAACAAGGGGGTAGTTGGGTTTTAATGAAAACCCCCAACTAACCTAAGTGGAATACTTAAAACATTGTTCATGATTCGTGGAACACCCTCCCCCCCCCCCCCCCCAAAATTTCAAATAGGCGCAAAAAAGAGAACCAATAAAATAGCGCCACTGTATCTTGTATCTCCTAAATTATAAAATTTCACAATAATGGTAATCGTACAGATCTGCTGTCATAAAAATGTTCAACAACCGGAGAAAACTGACTGCATGCATTGCAACGTTTTACTAAATATGGCCTTTTAAGGGCACTGTATTTTCGTTTGTGGTTTTGAGACAGTTTCAACAGTGACTCATCTAACCTGACACATATACTGTGTTTGCATTTTTTTTAAGTGCCTTTTAGCGCCACTGCGGTCACCACCGGAGCCGGACTCAAGGCCAACCTTACAGCCACACCGGACAACAACCCCGGCTTGCCCCACAAGCTCAGCAGGTTGTTACATTCAAAAATCTGACATATGAAAAGACTGATCCAATGGACTGAGCTGCCAAAACTGTGTATTTGAAATAGTGGTATTGGAACATTGCAAAATATCCATTACATGTACTTAGGTGATCGGCTACTGACAGCTTTAACAATAACATTGTCATTTTACGAGCGGATGATCGCTGTTGTAGTCGTTTAAGTGCCATGGTTACATTTTCTGTAGTCGAGGACCGTGCCGTTAGCGATTCCTACTGTAATGTGTAAGGTTTTCTTATCTCAACAAGACATTCATTGACGGATAAATATTGCCATTTCACTTGAGATGTAAAATACATATGATATAAGAATATTTTTGGTCCTTTCTTGCTACAAATACAAACAATTGTGGGCGAAGCGCAACGTAGACTTTGTACAACCTTACAAGCTTCTTCGCCCCCACGAGTAAATATAGTAAGCCAAGATCGGAGCGGCCATTACCTGTTTTTAACTGCAACACGTTCTGCACTCTGATTTAATTTTTGACGAGCGATGAAAATCGCCTTGCTGTCACTCGGTCTGTGAATGTTGTAGTCGTGTACAATTTAATTCTAAGTCTGTCGACAATATGTTTTCGATCAACATTTTACAACACCAAAAATTGGAATTTATCGAAGAATGATTCTTTTGAAGCCAAAAATGAACTGAAAGCCCGTTTGCGGCTTGCGCAGGCGTATTGCGGCTGTTTGGTACCGCAAAGAAGTTCAGACAAATAGAATCCTCTAAATGGGCAAATAAATAAGAATATCCATCTAACGGAACGTTAGCCAAAACCGGGTTGGAGGTTGTCTGAACAATTCCAAATCAGGACCCAATAGAGTCATTTTCCAGCAGACATGGCCGTTTCCCGTAATTTAGTGCAAGAGAGAATGTCCGATTGCCAGTTGCAATCAACGTTGACATCACGCGCCCACAAAGTACGGCATGATTCAGCTCGACAGGGAGCGGAACGTAGTCGCAGAGGCGTTTGTTTAGGCAAACACGATTGGTTAAAGGGTCATCCTGAAAATATGAGTAAATGAGGATACAAGGTGAACAAAAGTAAAAGCCTGTTTCAAACAGGCTAGACGACTGTTGCGTATAGGTTACCAACTTCAACATAAAATGACATGCAGGCATATCGGTTGGTAAGCCCACAGAAGGCCCTAATTAAAACGACAATGGACTACACTGTACGTGGTCATAGCCGGTAGGTAGTGTTACACTTCTCGAGCGCGACGTTCGCGTCCCGGCTTCGATCCCCGCGGAACTATGATTTTTTTGTTTCTGCTTTTGTACGGATTTTTATGCAGTACGGACTCCGTGGTCGATATTCCCAGAAATTTTTAAAAACAAATTCTTAAATTGTAATGTAGGAAAATTTTGTACATAGACGCACGCGTAAGTGTGTGACTGACACGGTTTTTGCGGGTCTGCGAACGCATGTCACGTTGACCTAGGCCAAGCCCATATCCAAATTTTGCTGTTTGGTTCTAAGTCTCAAATTCTTCGTCTCAAATCAAAAATTCAATGCAGTTTCTCAGAGTGGAAAAGAGTTGAACAGAAATTCAAAGTGTGTGCTAGAGACCACAAATGGAAGTTCTTTCTCACTGAAACTAGCGCAAAAAGGTCAACGTATCACCAAGCACTTGACTTTAGGGTCCTTATGATTAAAGGTAACCTCCCCCTCAAAGTCGAAACTCTGCAATGCACACGGCATTAATCACGTGACACCCTTACAAAATCGATATCCCTTAGGACCTATAGGCCACCGCCACAACAATAACCATATGGTCAAAAATATTAAAATAGGCCTACGTGAGTCGTACAGTCAATGATTGGGAACACCACTGGCTGAACTGCCCTGGACATTTCTCGTTTGAAAAATAAAAAATTGACAGCTCAGTCAGCATAACCTGGTCGATTTCTACTAGGAAAAACCCGTATTAGGAACATTCCCGACTTGAAAAAACTTACAACTAGGTACCTCAATTTACGGTGATTTACATGAATTTTCACACCACTCCGAGTTGCACGGCGTTCGCTATGTAGTTGCTGCTAGAGTTCACAAACCGTCGTTTCATTCGTATGCGGCGCAAGCCAGTCAAGTCGACGATAACCCATTTGTCAATCACGGGCTCATGAATATGCATATTATGTAACTCAACTAGCGAAAACTGTATTCCAGGTTAAGGAAACATCGGTGCCACCAACACATTAGTAACTTGATTGGCACGTTCCGTGTGGGAGCTTATTAGCCTTTTAGCCCCGCCCACAAGGGTTCATTTGGGCCCCCCGGTACAAAAATGAAACGACTGTTTGTTTACGTCAAGTAACCGACGGGCCCTTCGTTTTGAGGCCGCGCAACCGGACTGTGGTTGAAAATCATGGAAATCAACGTAAGTCAAGTATTTGTAAGTTTTTTTTAGTCGGATGTTCTAAATTTAAAGGATTTTATAGTAGGAAATCGACTAGGGTTAGGCAGGACTGAGCTGTCAATTTTTATTTTCAAACGAGGAGGAAAATCAGGGCCGGTGCAGCAGTCGTGTTCCCTAACAGTGACTTTGTACGTTCTCACCGTAGGCCTAGTGCTAAAATGGTGACCCTATGGTTATGTTGTGGCGGGGCTAGATGTTATATTTCATCGCGAGAGCGGAAGCATTATGGTTCCAGCTAGCAACAGTGTACGTGGCCCTAGGCCCTAGCGTTAAGCTAACATGAGGTCGAAATGTATAAACGTGAAGTTTACTCAACGTGGCTTTCAAGTTCATTTAGTTAGCAGAAGTACCGCAACCAAATGATGTCGAGTTAGTAAACATTACCCATTTTCTCAGCTAATTCCGTGCGGGCGAAAGGACTGTCTCAATCACGGCGGAATATCGAAACGATATTTTGATGATGCAGGAACCGCTACCTGCCGCCATTTTTGTTGGGAACTGTTCTTTTTCTTGTTTACAGGTAAGTGACATTACCTAAATCACAAAATGTGCCATTTTGCTATACAATACACAGGAAATCTGAGCGCATATCACATCAAAGACGGTATAGCGTTCGAAGTGCGCAAAGGGGTATTTGGGTTCACATTTATACAGCAAAGAACAAGGGCCCCCCATCAATAATATCTCGCCGTTCAAAACAAGCGAGGGGAGGATTCTTCTTTCTGGTGTCAATTATATTTTCACGCGACCTTCAGGGTGACATTCGACCCTGACCCCGAAACGATGAGATATCTACTCACGACTCAAAATGGCAAACATTCATGAAGGATGAGCATTTGGATCGTTCCGTTACAAAGTTGTATTGACGGGGCGGAGCCAGGATTTCCAAAGGAGGGGTCCAACTTGGCTCCACCCCCCCGAAAAAGGCAGTCCACTTTCTCCACCTCACCCTCTTCCGGGGAGCGTCCACTATACTAGCGGAGCGCACATCGGTGGAGTGGAGGTAACTGCAAATTTTGACGTGTCAACACCCCTACCAGATCGCCGGAAAAATGACCCCTCAGGTCTGAGAGGGACGGACCGTTCATTACTCATACTATCTATTAAAATCAAAGTGCCTCCTTGTTGTGGAAT